>JAANSM010000215.1:0-36508 GCA_036850725.1 Orchesella villosa | reverse complement strand
GTATTACGACACAGCCAGAACACACATTAGACGAAACTGAGAGCACTTCACATACGGTATCAAGCCGGTTATATATATGATTGACAGGACGTATACATCCAAGCCTCTTATACATATGATGTATGCGTCAAGCATTAACAGCTTGTTTGCACAGAAAAAAAATTGAGGAAAGAAAGTAAAATGAGTGAGCAAGTTACGGGAAGCTTGTCAGGGGTGAGTTATTTCCGAAAGACACGCAAAATCCTTGAATGGAATGCTTACTACTCCTCATTTTCCTTTCCAATATTAGACTGCCTTGTGTTTGCATAGACCTGTACATATGTATGTATGCCGTTTGTACCAGTGTACAAATTTAAGTTATAGTTTCTTCTGTTGTGTCAGTATTTTACTTACAAGCTGCATGAAACAATCCTTTCCACTTGCTTCCCCTATCCTAAACAACTGAATTAATATCATATCGTATCCCACCGTGATAGAGCATTGTGTTTACAAAAGATGTTTTAAAAGCCTTCCAGGTGAAATTTCCTAGCTTTTTCAAACTAAAAATGTTTTTCAGTCAAATTCACTATTGTTCAATCACATATGATATGAGCTAAAGTCAAATATGTAGCAAAACACAATGATGTGAACATAACATATAGGTACGTGTGCTTCATGCACGGTTCATGCACGGGAAAAGAACCAATCGAAAATTAATTTTTGGAGAAAGGCAGCTACAGAAATCTTTCTCAAAACTTATTGCATCCCTAAGGGGCACTTTTTATGTGACACAAGACGAAAGCGACAGATGACGTCTTTTGGATGAGCATTTTTTTCGTAACAGGTCGAAAAAAGATGTTAGGTATAATGATAAAATGATAAAAGCGATAGTTTTGCTTTTCCTTTTTGTGATTACTGAGTGGGATAGAGGAATTGTTGGAAAAGTTATGGCAAAGTGAATCCTATAGTTGAATCTCAGAGGGTCAAGTGGGGGGAAATCTTTTCTTGTGATTTTTCTATATCCCGTTTGTAAAGGGTAAATCTTATGCTTGCTTATTGGGAAAGCTACCTCAACTAGAAGATGAAGTGGAAAATCGAGGATATAGATTATCATCTTGGAATCGTCCATTATTCTCTTGATAAATATCTCATTTCTACCATCCTTCTTTCGCTAGTATGCACTTCCACTCTATTTTCTAAAGCTGGATGCATTCACAAAAAATAATGTGGAAATGGAAAAATAAGCTATTCAAGTAAAATATACTTTATTACTGCCACGGCAGTGACAGAAGAAGCTTTATATATTTTCAACCACAACAATGACAATGTCTTGCAATATACAGTGAAAATTACACAACTTACACAGTGCAACCGCCAACACAAACTTCGAGCTATAGTTAGTTTATGATTTCCTTATATAACTGCATTTAAACTAGTTTACTTGTTAAACAAAATATCTTCGGTTCTAATAAGGTGTTTCCAACAACTTTCCTCATGTACGAGTATGTTCGTTTCAATGCAAAAGTGCATAATTAACAGTTTTTTTACTGTTTAGCTATGTTCGTTTGTTGGAGTTTAACACCAAAATATTACTTATGATTTCTTTTTATGAATAAGTAACTGACAGATAACAAATCAGGAATATACTCTTGTGTGACTTATGGGGCACGATGAAAAAGCTAATAGGTGGCTTAGCAAACTGATGGCATTTGTCGGTGTGACCCTTGATATGCCAATAATGTTTTGATTTAAAGGCCCTTCGAGAGTAGTGCTTTGATAGGGGTAACCCGTCCAATTCTTTCTTGTGTACTGCTCTTATTTAAAAAAATTGCCAACAATAATGCTAGTACGATTGAAAATGCTTACATTTTGCCAACACGTTACTTTATTGTGCAGTGAACAAAAGTACAAAAAGTTTATTTTGAGTCCTGTACAAAGCATACTTTCACTTTGTTTTTCACCCTTGTTCTCATTTTACAGTAACTTCAACCACACATACCACACACGTCGTCAAAAGATTTATTTACCTATGGATATTACTACTACTGCAATGAGATTCCCTTTTTGATGGTAGTTTTCATGTGATCTTGTTTTGAATGCAGTTTTATTTTATGTTTATCTATCATTTCTTCCAACAAGGAAGAAGTGAACTTTTGGGCTTCCAAAAGTTACTTTCTTTGTGTAGGAAGTAAAAAGGAGACAATTTATTTAAGGATTTTCGCTTACATTTTTATCTCCACTTCATTCTATCCAAAAGAACATTGGCGTGGCGTTCACTTGCAAAGTGCAGACTGCAGACGTTCTATGTATATAAAATATACACTAGAAACAATCTTCCAGATTAACTTTTTCAACTGCATAATCATGCTGTTGGTGAGAATGCATCGATTGAGGTATGTTCTGCCAACGCTGTACTTACAATGGATAAATACAGCGATGCTACGTTGTTTAAAAAAGGATTATAAAACAGTCTGAACCAAGTTATAACCCCCACCCACTTCATTTTTATATTGTTGATACCCATTTCCCACCGCAATTCTGAATTTCCCTTAAAATTTCAAAACATTTGAGTCTGTATCGTGTTTCCGTCCCGATAACGTGTGTTGGGGAGGAAATCGTTCACCTCGTGATGGGTTGCAAATATTTGCTTATCTCACGTTTCCCATTTATTGAGACGTGATGTTAAATGACAGATGTGGGGTTACCAATTTTTGGTGAAAATCACGTTCACCCTTTCGGCACAAATATTGGTTGCTGGCAATGTTTAAATTATATTGATACAAAACATGGGATTTTCATCTTCAATTGTAATTTTATATCTATATTATACACTGCTATAAACGGTTGAAGTATGATGGCAAAAATAGAAGATTTATAGTTTTTAATACTGTTTTTAAGTTTTAAAACATAAAATCAACGTTTCCATTTTCATCGCAATTCTACTTCCTCATTCGAGAGAAGAAAAGCGTTACGAAAGAGTTGAATTAAAGGAATACACATGGAGCTAAAGCAACATACGATGCAATGTTGTTATTTTCTTCAGTTTGAAATCAAAATTCGCCCTGAATCTCTCAATTTTGTTGGCAAAATCAAGTCTTTGTTCATGTGAAATTCTAGATTTTGTTGACCTATTCTTACTCCTCGTCTTCAACTCTTTCTCGTAACCATCTTCATTCGTTCATTCTCCCGCTGTCCATGTCAATTTCACTTGAGAAATGTAAAATCAACAACATGAGATTCAACCGGATGATCTGAAGGATTACATGGTTTTATTATTTTATTATCATTTCATTAGTTGTTCGTTGTCTCAGAACAATTCTATCCTCAAGTCGTTTTGCTTTCTCTAGACTGAATGAATTTTTCTCCCATGCTCCGAAAATGAGCAGGGAAATGTCTTGTCGCTGATGAGAATTTCCAAGTTTTTGCCCTCCTTTCTACCATGTTCCCCATCCACTATGAGGAGATGAGAGTCGAGCCGATGAGAAACTCAGAGTTGTTATTATGTTTACTTCTCGCCCTCTTCAATGCTAAATCAACTGCGTGCAAAAACGTCGAATATATATCTTGAGAGAAAAGGAGAACAGGAACAAGGGAAAGTATATACAAACCCTCTCTCCTTCTCCATACATAAAAGACGAGCAGGTCTTCAGTTTCTTCATCTCATCTTACTCAACAACTGTTTGTCCCTGTACTTGTGTGGTGCTAGTATTACATTCTACTCTACTAAACTTGAAGTTGTACGTGTGTAAATATTTACATTTGTTTTTTACAAGCTCAAAGCCTATCTCTACCACCTTTCCCCCGCTCCCGACAAAGTACACACAAAAGCAGCGTCAGTCAAACATGGAATACACATATATGACACTTTGCCTTGTAGCACATAACTTCACAAAAGGACTACACTCTTCCCTTGTCTTTAGGTCCTTGTCCTGCTAAAGCATTTCTAGTTATAGATCGTGTGACGTGTACTCTATATATATATTCCCATTGTTGATTCTCTAATGCTTAAGCTATTATTATTGCTTATTGCTACTATTCCTAGTAATGTGTACTGGAGGGCAAAGGAAGCCTCCATAAAGACGGTAATTGTTTTCCTAATAAGATTTATACAAACAATCTTATCTTCCTCGTTCAATCTAGAACAATATGAGAACATCATTGAGACGGAGAAAATGGAGTAATTTATTTTTTTGCGAGTCCTTATTCTAAAGAGAAAATTGGGAAGCGTTATTTAACTAATGAGGTTGTTCCATAAGCACACACTGAAGCTGTTTATCTTGTTGATACGTTCTAGTTTATTTTTGGAAAACAATTTCAAATGTTTTTGCTAGTAAAATAAAACTAAAAAAAACTTTGCAAAAACGTTGAAATATAATTTGGAAATAGAGTAAAGTATAATGAAATACGTATCATCCAACTACAACAATGGAACCCCCATATACATACATGTGTATTCAAACAGGGACAATAATGCAAACTATACGTTGGATAAAGTAGTGGTTTAAAGTTTCCATATCACAGCCGCTTCAAAAGGGAAACCTTAATGGTTATCTGAATGTTGTAAAGGAAACCGTAAGCAGGATAGTAGCTTAACAATGGTCAAAACTTGTTAGTTTACATAGAGTTTATATCAAACTATCAAAGCTTTAGAAGCTCTACTAAATATACAGCCCGTATATATCTCTTTTGCTAGAGTGTAAAGGAATGATGATGATATTCTGCCTGAGGTCGTTTATCCACCCAAGGTACACGTCTGGAAAACCTCAGAGAAAAGGAATCTATTGAGGAACCACGGTACGGCACACTCTATCACCCTGGCTAACCACCTTTTGCCACGATCATCATCATGAGTAAACCATTTTCTACATCAGTACCTTGTATATAGCAGCTTCAAAACCCCCAACACCACCGAAACAATATTCTGTAGCCACCCTTGTGATCAAAAGCTATCAAACGAAGCTCTATAAAGATCCACCTTTAAAACCTCACTAACTATATGAGATATTCTTTATATACAAAAATGCCACTATACATGTTAAAAGCAATGAACATGAGGAAAAGGGAAGTAAA
This sequence comes from Orchesella villosa, assembly GCA_036850725.1. Lineage (NCBI taxonomy): Eukaryota > Metazoa > Arthropoda > Collembola > Entomobryomorpha > Orchesellidae > Orchesella > Orchesella villosa. The sequence goes on along the minus strand of JAANSM010000215.1, from coordinate 31,459 downwards.
GATATAGGTTGTAAGTATGTTGTACGTGCATCACCACAAATATAGTGGTTCGTGTGGCGTGTCTTTTTCATGTGTGCCGAGTTAAACCGTGATTAACTGGTTCAGGTTGTTGGTTCATAATATATGTGAACTTTGGAAGAAGAAGAAGATATATAGCAAAAGACATAGAGACTATATAGATAGTTATATATGATGAGATATCAGTGAAAGCAATACTGTTTGACTACAAACCCATCAAGTCCTTGGTACGGTCAAGCTAACAACAACTTGAACAATATTGTAAAATGGGATAGTAACGGCTTCTCACAAACAGTTCTAAAGAATTGGATAGCTGCCATTCTCAGGGAAAATAGTCACCCAACCTATTGGATTCCATTATTGCAAAAAGCATCTTCTTCACAATAAGGAAAAACTTACACAAGCCCTGTAGCTACAAAAAAAAGCATATGCTTTCATTTTAACCAGGTTTTGTCGGTAAAAAAAGACGTGTAGGATCAGGTACACATGCACTTAACCCCGACATGTACTTAGGTTGCATATGTATATAATAATATGCTCCCTTTTTCGGAGAAGGTTCAGAGAAATGGAGAAAGTCTGACTGATAAACCAGCATTTTTGTTCACTACGTTCTACGTTATATTAAAGTACTTACCCTTACGTTTTTAGACTTGTATATATATGTATGCAAGCATTTACTTATACTTGAAAGCATTATGGTTCATTATTTGAGGAAAAGAAAAGAGAACGAGAGATTTTGGAAAAGATATCCTTTCTAGCTCTATTTTATTTGACAACGATGAGTTCATCTAATATTTGCTTGCAAATAGACGCATTTATTTAGGCTTTTGAATCAGATTCTCATATCGCATATGAATAACAAAACTTTAGAATCCATGGAATACACTACCACACCTTTCTGTTATTATGAGAATCTCATTAACGGGAGCAAAACCAGGCTCAGCTTTAAATATTTTGTTATCCGTTTATGCTTATGTTATTACAGTGTGGAAGCTCAAATCAAGAAATGTGTTTTTATTATTGCAAGGAAATATGAGGTGGCATTTATGAAAAAACTTGTTTGGACATTGGAATGACGATATACTCTTAAAGAATAAAGGATGATGTGGCTTGCAAAAAAATGGATACACAAACAATACAATATATATCTAAGTATGTATATGAAGTTTGATGCAAAAGTGGTATAAGTGATAATGGGTCAGACTGTCTTCTAACCTTTTCTTAAATCCAACAAAAACGATTCTGACGTGAGCCAACCGCATTCAATATCTAATACAAAGTAAAAAGGCAAAGTCGTGCATGGTGAATGATTGCATGTTTTGAGTTTTCCATCCTCACAATCAGTGTTTTTCCGTCTTATAACATTTTTTTCCTTCTTGGCTTGGCATATCATCACAATAGGAAACGAAGCCAAGAGCAAAGGGATAAAAGCAGGGTTGATAATATGATGAGCAAAAGGAAGCCCACACTTTTCTCAATCCCTGCCTTCTTGTCCATTTTACAATGTATTATCATTTTTATAGACGGATACTATTTTTTGCTTCCTCTCTCTCTCTCTCTCTCACTCACTCTCATTGTGTTATGTGTTATGTGCGTATCTCATGAATTTTCTCTCAATTCATTCATATTATTATCTTGCATAAGAATGTACACGAGGGTAGTAATATTATAAAAAAAATGCTGAATTGTGTAGAGAAAAGGAGATATCTTTTTAGTATTATATCATCTTACACACCACACCACCAACCACTTTACTTCGCCTTTTCTTCATTTCCCTCCTACAGGTTCGTTTTCGTTTCTTACTTTCTCGTTGGCTAGAAGCCAGTGTGGACTATGTGGATATGAATGAGAATACATGTGTTTATTATGTAACTATTGACTCATCATCATCATGAATAGCCTGCTAGTTTTGGGTTGTGTACAAGTTACTCTTAGCTCTCTCTCTCACTATTTCGAACGGAACGAGTAGTAGCACCGCAGTGTAATGGGGTTCATTTAAAAACTTGGTAATCCTCTAATATCCCTGCAATTTACACTCCTTTTCTCTTATGCCTTTTCTTCTTCTTCCTCTCATCTACTCATCCAGTGAATGAGGTTGTTCCAAAATGTTTATATGCATACGTATACATACATTTAGATAGCATTTTGAGTTAATAAAAGTTCTTTCAAACTCCATTTTACTATACTACACTCTCTGATGATGAGACCGGTATAAACCTATAAAAAGACGATGATGTAGGCAATATGCCACGAAGAAAATGGCTAGATTGCTTGTTTTTGTATGGCTATGATTTGGAGAATGGAACAAGGTATAAAGGTCGACGGTTTTTCCTGTTGTTACTTCCTATCTGCTATATTATAATAGGGAAATGTATGTATGAACATGCATGCTCATATATACTACACATAAAGTTTAGACTTCGGTGCAATGCCAGTATTAAATGACTCGCTATATCTAGATATGGAGGTGTATGTATTCGGTCGGTATCCATCTAGCCCCAAATAGTGTGTTTATAGTGCTTCCTTCCTCCCTTTTCTCTTTTCTTATGGAAAAAGTTCGTTTATCTAGCTCTTGCAAAATTAGTTTTGCCCCTGGCTTGGCTTAAAATCCGATTTATTTCGGCCCCAAATGAGGTAGAGTGACGATGAACTAACTATAATATAAGCAAGTAAAGTAGTAATTGAGTTCACGATTTTGTTTTTGCCTCTATAGGCTTGTGATAAATAAAAGCTGAGATAGCTCAGCTTAGGACGCACGGAAGCAAAGAGAGAGAGGAGAGAATGGGACCATATATATCCACTAGGCTGTGTTTGCTTGCGTTGTAGGGATATTCAGAGGCACAACACACGAGACGTCAAATAGGGTGGCGGTGGTAGGTGGTGAGGACGTTTGCATTTAAACACAGACATTTACAAGAAAAATACCAAGATGAAACTCGCAAATAAACAGCTTTGTCACACCAAAAAGATTATTTGAAGAGTTGTAAATGTAGGTGTATAGTAGTATTGTGTATATGTATATAGAGGGCTTAGTTTTCTGTACTACTTTAGTTACATGTATGCAACGGTTTTGGGAACTGCAACTTGACGATCGTTGTTGAGGTAGTTAATGGAATTACAGGATTAGTGAAGAAACTTACAAGGAAAAATGTCCAGGAATAATAACAAATGGAGGGAAAATAATCAACGGGACTCTGAAAGTATCTAAGGTTCTTACAACTGGCTACAAATACACGAGATGTATCGTTGAATAAAAATGAAGACTAATTTGGATTTGCTTCGACTCATTATTTAATGGAACATGGGAATGTTTCATGTTATTAGCTGGCTTTATTCCTTACCATATTTTGCTTACTTTTGAGTAGGCAATGGTGTATATATACGGCATTTATGAAGGGTAATTAAGTATAAGCATAACAATTTACTTGAGAAAAAAAGAACACACATTTAAAAAACAAATGGGGAAAGTAAGCAAAAATGGTTTTGTCCTCGGAGATTAAACGTGGGATTAATTTCAACAAATAATATAACTTTTTATACCCACTAACAGGTCTTCCAAAATACTGAAAATACAATTTTTTTTGAAGAAAGTATGGTTTTAAAATCGGGGATAAAAAATACAACAGTTGTAATGCAACATGATATACTTAATATACTTCTAGCAATTAATCAAATATATACTACACGATAATGATTGTAATTTAAACTTTAAATTATATATAGCCACGCAAGCTTAGCTCATGCCTAAAAACCAACGATTTTGATCGCTGATGTTGCGATATAAAGCAGATTTAAAAAAGGAGAAGAATGTGTGTGTGTGATGAATATGTATATATGCATACAAGTTTGTAGCTAATTTCATATTCATGAATTCATTCCTCCCTTCATTTGCCAAAGAGACAGCCACACACATTTAGATTACTCACACTCTGCAAAAGTTTCTCCATAATCTGTGTGTATCTTCATGTATAATTCTCTGGTATTAAGTAAACTCATGAATTACAACACAGAAGAAAAGAGACGAAAGATCGTTATCTCGTCCCGACGAACTTTGTCAACGCACTAAAACGAGTACTCAACAACATAAATCATAAAAATAGGTTAGCCTACTCTGATAAAGTGTGTGTATTCAAGTGTTTAGTTTAGCCCCCCCAAAAAATTGAAGATTCTTTGCATGTATAATGTGTTCTGTAATAAATTATTCATGTGATATTGCCAGCGTTTATTTGCCAAAATGTTCCGTCTATATAGAACACCCACTTTATAATATATTCAATTGATGGTTTGGTCTGTTCAGTGGCTGCAACAAATTGTAAGGTGTATTTCTCTTCATCCCACTTTTTCCTTTGACATAATTATCCAGTTAGTATATGTCTTTAGCACCTGAAGTACAACAAAAAAGGCTGGAAAACAAACGGTTTATTATCCTTTGATGTCAATATCAAACGAGGACATCGAGAAAAAGAAGAAAAAAAAGTTGTGTATATTTTCCCATTCAACATGACAAGGAGGATTTTCTAACTGAAATCTTATGCAATCAATTGAAAGAGGCGGGTGTAGATTACGGTCTGTTGGATATGTAGTCGTATATTGCTTGTGTGAAGGGAATCAAGTTGTCGAGAAATGTCATCCTTTTTTGAACAATCTGTAAAGCACATTTGGAGAAGTTGATTCACTTCACACTGAATGCCCCATAATCGACGGGAGAAAAGAATCTGATAAAATCCAGTTTCGTTCTCCACTAAGTTGTGACTTGTTACCAGAAAAAGACACGAAGGAAAAAAAGGAGAGAGAAGAGAAGAAAAAATACATATATACATATAATATCTCGGTCGGAAACATCCCTTTTGGAAAAGAGAGTACAAGGAAGAGATGGATGGGCGTCTTAAAAAGATGAAACGAGAGGGGTGTTGCACTCAATGTACTTAACGATGAGAAAGAGTGAGCGTTGAAGGGAAAAGACAATCTGATCCCATTCTTTTCCTTGTCTGTGTGAACGGAATTTAATTATCTCTCTAGAGTGTGTTTATCCAGCCAAAAAATCGTTGCATTACACACTGGCTGAAAAAATATATATATACAAGGTATAAAAAAGAAAGTATACTTTGAGCTTTCTATTACAACTTTTTCTGTATCTACTAAAAAACATGTTACTTTCTACAAAAATGCTTATAAATACTGTGTAGAAGGGATGCACTCATTACATAACATTTACAGAAAGAACAACACAAAAAAAAAGTTGTAGGAAAGGAATCAACATATATAAAGCAGAGCAGTTAAAAAATACGACAATGATAGTATGTACTGGGCCATAGAAGAAACAATAAGACAGAGAAGAAATAACTTTTTAGCTAAATATCTCCCACATTTCTATAAACTTTTCGACTTCCGCTTCCCTCCCTGTATATTATATAGAAATGTGTAAAGCATAACCTTTTTCTTTCTCTGTTTTCTTTATATCTTGGCATTTAAAAATATTATAGAGATGTTTCCTGTGTTCTTTTTTAACTTATTTCATTATGGGCCAATTTAACAAAGTTTCTTCAAGCAGCTCCGCGTCCTCGTCGTGTTCTCCTCCTCTTGTAATAAGCAACTCAAGTGTGTCTTCACTCGCCTACTTTTTACTTGAAGGGGGTGTGTGTGTAAGAGACTGTGCGGCTTCTTGATTTGCAGCATGTTCCCTTATATACATGCATTCCAACTCCAAACACTTTCCTTTCTTATTGCAACTTAAGGTTTCTTGAATTATATGTTTCTTTTTACTATATAGCGCCTTTGTGCTTTGCCTTCTACAAAAAATTTGTTCGTTACTCGATTTTGAAGTAAAAGTTTGTCTTAAATTTTACACTGCTGCTGCTACCCCGTGAGCTTGAGTAACTTGCAAAAATTATACATGCCTAGTCTAACACAGATGGTTTACGGAGTCACAATCAGTTAACTTGGAAGGGGAACAGAAGACGAGAGGATAAGTTTTAATTATTGCTAGTTTAATCTACCTAATTAATAAATGCCTGCATGCTTGATGAGCAGAATAACATAAACTCATTGTCATCTTCCGCTGGAGACTATATATCAGCTCATTATACGCAACTATATACACACAATGTATGGACATCTACAACTCATTCGAGCACAATGATATGGATAATATGTGTGTACTCTGCAGCAATTGAATTGTATTGCATATTGCATTGTTTTATATTGCACACGCTTACTCACGCACGAACTCTTACGCATTTACGTGTTTAATATTTCAGCTCCGATTGACTAAACGCATCCCTTCAGCAAAACAAACTCAGTCGTTGTTATAAAAGGGAAACAAAACAAAGTAAAAAGGAAAGTAGGGAAAGTAACAAGTTTGGTATGGTATACATGATACAAAACAACAGAAACTGTTTACCCGTAACCTCCCACCTAAATGGAAAAGATTTTTAGAAATGTATGTTAGGGTCGCGGTCGGAGAGAGAGGGTTCCTTTGAGTAATGAGGAATAATTACTCTCTGTACGTTGCAGACAGTTCTGACTGACGAGCAAGTCGTATTGCATAGGTCCTGTTTTATTTGGGAGTGATCATGGTCGTGAAAAGGGCAATGTAATGTTGCTCTTTTGTCATTAAATGGAGTGTCTAAAATGGGATATATATATAGCTGTTGATGGCCTAGCAGTAAATGAGAATGCATGATGAAAACTTACAGAGTTAGAGCTTTTTCTTTGAATGAGGAAACGAAAAAGCTCTTTAAAGAGTTTTAAATATTTAACACATCCTTTTGATATGGGGGTAACTGACCTTCCGTTTTGCACTTGTACACATAAAGTGTTCATTAAGTAATATAAAAATGAGAATTTCATCTTTCACAAAGAGTTATTAAGGATAGATTGCATTGGAATCATTTATGGTCCTAAAACAAGAGAGGCTAGCAAGAGCAAGTTTCTCCCTATTCTTAAGACCATTAATTTAGTATCCCTTTCTCATCCAAATCAAAGCCACAATATTTTTCTAGAGCAATCTGAAAAGAAACTCGATACATATCTTCAGAGGCCAAAGAGAAGGAAAGCAAGAAAAATGCAGTTAGGGGTGGAAGTTGGAGGAAAGAAGGGAGCTAAAATCTCCATTTTGGCTTGGTCAATCTCTCATGTCTGTTGAGAATTAGTGGATTTGCTGGTATAAATGAATCCACCCTCTACTTTCTGCCTCAAGTAATAATAAATGTACAAGAAAAGCTTTTATATTTATATGTGTGTAGGTACCAAAACCAAACCAACGACGGGAGGAGAAATGCATACCCTTTCTATAAGTACGGAAGAGCAGGGTTGACGACAGGTTTCGATCCATGAAGTTTTACGAGCTTTGTTAGCAAAATGCAATGTCAGATTACCTAAGAAAATATCACTGAAAGTTATGTTGGTTTTTATGTAATGTTCATCTACTTTTACTTTTATACTCCATAGAATAAATATAGCTATATAGAGGAACTTTATGGGAACATTCGAAATACGTGGGAGTATTTTTAAGAAAATCCTTTGATGCACATGAAGATTGATGCAGAAGATTTCCCGAATAGTCACAGCTGATTATCTAGTTTGAAACAATCGTAAGTACTGAGCTGCATAAGAAAAACAACTGAAAAATTCCAGGTCTATAGAGTATAGCAGCGTAAAATTTTTTTACCCGAGTCATCATTCTGGATCCTATGCAATATTATGCATTTCTCTAAAGTTATATATTGTCCCTTTTCCAAGTGCATGTATAATAACAAGCGCATTTCTTGTCCAGTACCATCAAATTTAATGTCATGCATTGGTCACATAGTTCATTCTTGCAGCAGAATCATTTTTATTTTTAGTGCCTCTACATCATTATTACATCTCTAGGAGATTGTCACAGAGAAGAAATGTTCACGGTCACGAGGGGATGGGTAAAAGGAACATTATCATTGTGCTCATCAAAGTTTTCCATCTTACTTAGCGCTAAGGGAATGAAATTCATCCTAATTCTATTTCACATTGACGTTTTTCTGGTATTTTCAGGAAAGACTTGGGTATGTAAACGGTATCCGCCGCATATACAACCTCAAAAGCTCTCATCCCGCAATGCAATATATATTGGTGTGTGGATAGTGAAAATGTATATATAAACCGAGATCATAGAATGGCATACCGCAAATCAACCCCTATCCGCCTCTCTCTCTCCCCAGAGAGAATTCGGATACATTTACTCTTAAAGTAAGGATGTATGTTCCAAAAAAGACAGAAAAAAATAGTACGAACACCCTGCAAGTTTTTGTCAGCCCGTATAAGTTACAGGAATTCCTTTGGGTCCTGTCCCCTTTTCCACTTCGTCATGCCCTAAGAATGTAATCCAGGGAGGATTTGGTTTTCTAAACTTTTGAACTTGTGCTCTAACTCCTCCGTGCCGTTTTTTCGTACATTTAATGCACTGACTGAGTACCATATTCTTTGAGCGTAATGAAATACCAAAATAAGAAAAATATACAGTATCGCAATCATGACCTTCTCTAATCTCTGTTTCTAACTATCATCTCTCTACGTTCTTACGCTATTACTTTTCTAGTCCCAGGTATTTACTATTTACCCCCAAAAAACGTATTGGAAATTGTGATGTAATGACGTCATTTTTCCTTCAGATTCACATTAGATGAGTGCGTTTTTTTGGAAGCTTCTTTTTCTATACATTATGTAAGGCGCTGTACACATTACGTATAAAGTTGGTTGGTGCGCTTTCAACTTTCTCCATTTTTCCACCCTACAATCTTCATAAAGTGATAATGACCCCTTGGTGGATTCATTATTTTATTATTACGAGAGGGATGATTCACATGGAAGATGGGAAAAAAGTGCAAGTCTCATCTTCAAGCGAGAGAATCATCGTAAAGAAAGTTGCGTATAGCGTCGAAGAGAGCGAGACGAAACATGGGCCCCATTCCTTTCATTTGCGTTTATTTGATTTGTCTATTATGATTAGTGGGCCATCGCTTTACATGATGGTGCCATTCCCGCAAAGAGACGTAACATGCGATCATGATCATATATACAACCCATTCCATCCCTCAAAGACTTTTTTCTGCCTTAATAGCCAAACTCAAGCTTGGTGTGGTCTCGTCTCACTGCGCTCATTCAGCAAAGCAGCTTCTTCATACAAGGCAATAGGCATGCGGTGCAGCTGTCGGTCGACCCGTTTTTAAATGTAGATTGATGCAACCCTCGTGATTTTTAGGTGATAAGTCATTCCGAAAAATATTAGCATTGACAGACCCTTTACTTTCTGAAGAATTGAAGATACTAAAGTATCCATAAGAAATAAAAGTGTTTCCATATCCGTATTCCGTTGAAATTGATGGTGTTTTCGTAGTTACAAAATAAAAGCTGAAGCGTAAGGAATCAAGAGATGAGTTCCATCATGCTAACTTCTTGGTCGGGTGAGTGAGAGAAAGGGATGAGCTGAGACAGGCATTTCCTATTGCCCTTTCAGTGATGTAATAACTCGATCTTTAAGAGTCACCATTAAAGATTCAGTTCGGTTTGTGCTTTGCCACGCCGTTATAGTGGTATTTGTAAGATTTTACAGAAGAGTTCATAATAGTTTTCTTCTGTAATTTTGCAATCATTTAAAAATTGCTGATAATTTTTAGTTGAATTGTAATGTGTGTGTGGGTCTACTTGAAAACATTCAACTATATCCATATTGTAGACGTAGATGATAAAGAATGCGTATATTTTCATAAGCAGAAGACCTTTGTGGCAGCTAGAATGTGCTATGCTCTTTAGTAAATCGGATTTTGATGGATTCTAACTTCTCTTTGTCAGAACTGTATCCTCTAATTTAAAGTGAAAGATGTTGCAATACCCTTGCAATGTAATAATACCGGTTCATACAGTTGTACGTGTACATTGATATCTTTATACACACAACATATTCATATATACATATTATTCTTCAACCAAATCCCATGGGATCTCATTTGGATCTTGATGTTGTTTCGGTTTCTAGCTCCCCTAAAATTCTTCACGAGATTTATTGCTGATTTCATATTCAGACTTATCCTACAACATAGTTATAGAGTTTACTATGTATAAATAATAATAATAATAACATTTTAAAGTTCTATATCCGAATGAAAGTTAAAAAACTCATACGAACTTCACGGCATTGAGGTAGGCCACGATAAACAAAGACTCTCTACACCAACCAAACTATGAACTAGAAAATTCGACTTGTTCAGGTTCAGGCCGAAACAAAATAATGCTCTGCAACTCCTGATGAGATTTGTACCGTACACCGTGAGAAATTACTTTCACTTTCAATGCGGAACTACAAGGCATAGGACGAGTTGAGACATGCAACATAACTTTTGTTGTTCCCATTGCGCTCTGACAAATGGATTGATGATCTACAAGACATGGAAATGATTAAGCAAACGTGAAGAAAGATGTGCCCTCCCCAAGTCACCAAATGTTTAATTCTTAAGACATAAGAAAACACATGTATTCCCAGGAACTTACTATATACGCATAGCCAAATATAAACCCAGCTAGAAAGCGTGGGCATGATGACATAAATGTATGTTTGTAGCCTAAACCATCGATCAGATAGGAGTTTGTATCCATTCATCATATATCTTTCAACACACGGAAATCCACTCTGCTTCCCGTTGCCCTTAACGGGATGCTACGTCTTTTTAACGCTAACTTTTTCACGGCCACAAAGTTACTGACTAAAAGTCTGAGTGGTCAGAGTAAACTTGTGTCAAGTACATGGCACTTTGTGCACATAGTCAACTAGACAGTTAGTTGATAGAAAAATTATAACAATTTAAGGGACGTGCTTTAATTTTATACCAAATCCAAGAGCAAATAGGTACAAGCATACAGAAATTATATATAAATTATCCTCTCGGTATATTGACACAAATAAACCATCAAACCTGCCACACAAAAATTGGAATGGTTTGTTGAATAAAAGGAAAATATTTTTGGCACCCCCATTTCTAACTGGTTCTTCTTATTTTGACCAAAACCTTCAATGACTGTTGAAGGTGCTATTTAAGGACAAAAGTGAAAGTGCGACTATTAACGTCTTACTATACCTTCTTGAAAACCATACGCATTCCAAATTCCAACCCCACAATGGAAGTGTATACGTACGTACGTCCTGCAAAATATGTATGTGATTATAGTATGCATTCTTCAGACCTTGAACATCTTTACTTTTCTTATTCTCCCATCTACGATGACAAAGAGATGGGAAGAAGAAGAGAACAGTAAAAAGAAAGACGAATATTGGACGATTCAATACACAAGAAAACAGGGAACGTGGGAAATGAGAAAAGAAAGAGAGCAATGTGAGTAAGCGAGAGAGTATATAGTTTTTTGGAATTCGAAGGATGGATGGATGGATGAGGTGGCTAAATTGGAATGTGAGTGACTCTCGACAAATGTGCTTCGCATCATTTCGAATATACATTTTTTCCCTTTTTTCTCCCCCTCGACGGCATGATGAAGAAAAAGCCAGTGTGTTGTTTTATACAGAAATACGTGTCTATTTATATGTATAATATGTATGTATTGTGGTATGTACTACTTGACTAGACTGAATGTCTGAATGCCATATACAATAGAGAAATGAAATCTTGTCCTTAGTATACAATTGTAAAAGGAGAGTTTGTCGTCTGCTATAGTTTTTGCTTCTGTCCTATTTCTATTACTTTCGGACCCCTTACGTACGCTGTCTCCATCGATAATGTTATTTACCAAGGTGTGTGCGTGTGGCAGTAAGTAAGCGTTTTTTTCTTCTTCTCATTCTTGGTTCGGTGCAAGTTAGTTCATTCCACCGAGTTGCGAGCGAGAGTGGTAATGCCAACTGCCAACTCAGATAATGTAATCAACTGTGTCAGAAAATCATGTTTCCTTGGGGGCAACCTCATACACAAATATAATGGGTGAGAGAAGACACGTTTTTGCATCTTTTCTTTTGCCCCCTAAAGCATTTACAAATGCAAGCATTGAAATTTTGTAGGTTTTTGTGTATACCAGAATCAAAATAATAAATTTAAAAATTTTCCGGCTTTCTAATCTACGCCGTTTCAAAATTCAATACGATTTCTTGCTAGTGTAACTATCTAACGCTGAATTTAATGGGTTTGGACACATTTTTTACCCCCTAACATTGACCCAGTGTGCAAATAAAATTATAGAGGCGGGGTGTGCAACATACAGGAGTATACCTGAGAGAAAAATGGTTTGGGCAAGTTGGCAGAGAGTAATGTCCAGTCCCAAGAGATGAATCCCATCTTATTCGCTCCAAGAGACTTGTCTTTTTCTTTCCTTACATTTTTCCAAACAGAAAGACGATCGTCAGAAATGTTCTCGTTGGAAAGTCAAAACTCCGTATGCTTTCTTCACAGATATTATGTATATATATATATTCGTAGGTAAATATAATATACGCATATATAGTTGTCGATTTTCTGCGTGATACACACAATATCCAAGTATCTTGCTACAGTATAAAGAAATATATAAAGTAAATACGCATCTCTGACGACTGCTGTCAGTCTTGCTTCTTATTTCAAAGTAACATATTATTAAATAAGTTAACCACAAACTTATGCCGGTTCACTTTCACAGGCTCATTTTTTTTGTATACCAAACCAGTCCAGCCTTCGTCTACGATTATACTACAGACAAGAGAAGAAAAAAACTTTACATGCGGACGAGAATGTTTGTCTTTCAACCCCTTTCCCTCCGAACAATCATTATTTTTTCTGTGTGTATGTCTATACGTGTGCGTGGTCACGGTCTCACGGCGTTACAATCCAAGCTGAGTCGGATCGTTCACAATTTTCTCAACAGAAACCAATAATATAAGACACCGTGGTTTTGAAATGTGATTAAAATTCTTCAGGGACCTGGAAACGTTCTTTTTTGAAGGAAATGAAATCAAAGCAAACCTATTCAACTGCTTTCAACCTGTATGAAAACAATGTGACTGATATTACCCACCAAGAATTTTTAATATATTGTGGATCATAGCTATACCAACGTTGTATACGTATTTGTGGTGGTGGCTGCAAAAAGAGAGGACTCACTATAGGATCTTTGTAAACTGTCAAGGGCAAATAAGACGTCTTATGTCAGACAAAAAACATGACATTGATGTTCCACCGTTCATTTAACATACGCATAATAAACAAATGTTCAAAGGCATTTGATTTTTTACTTCAAAAAAATTAATTTCATGATTTCATTTTACCCTTTCATGCAATGTCATGGGCATCCTAAAGTTAAGTATACCCATCGTTTTCATAAATTGCTTCTGTAAGTCATTTGATAGAAGAATGCAGAAGCAGTGCAAGAACAAAAATATCGAGAAAATGCAACTTTAATCAAAATTCAAAAACCTCAAGAGTCAAGTCACAAGACAACATGCATATAAGTTCAACCAAAAACACAGGCAAAGTCCAGTTTGTATATATATAAGTATATAGCGTGTAAGATAACGATACAGCTCTTTCTCCTAGTGCATGCTTTCACTCGCTTCCATCGTCGAAACTAATGATGCTTCTAATGTTCACTCTGTGCATGAAAGTCTGATTTTATGATTCGTGAGTGCGTAAACTTGGACTGCACTACACCAATATTGTCTTATACTTACGTGTAGTAGTTTATATATGCTTATTATTATACCATATTTTGCTGGGTGAATGCAACTCTCTCCATGTCCAGCTTTTACAAATTTGCATGCTAAAGATGGGATTTTCTTGCATGAGTTCACAATCTTACCAAGAACTATACGCAAACAAATAGGTACGCTCGCCTCGCGTCTCGTGTGGTGTGTGTTCGTTGTACTATATTACACACAAAGAAGTTTCTCTTCTTGGTCTGGTGATTATATATTATAACCCATCTAGTTTGTAATAATAATAGCAATGTCATGCGTTTAGTTGTAGTTGTAAAACATAAGAAAAATCGGATTGATCGGTCGTTTGGGTTCAATATCGATTATATATGTGCTTGCCTGGAATATGGAAAAGAACAAAATAGTTGTTGTTTCTCTACCTGGAACGCGAATGTTAGAGAAAAATGTCCTTTGCATGTTTTCCCTCCTCTTTGCAACTACTTGTCCAGTTTAGTTTAACCTCAAAGTGAAGCTTTTTATCAGTAATACAGAAGAGCTATGCACATTATAAAGAGCTATATATGCACCTATATTGTTTCTTAAATATGAACACTCAAAAATCTAACTTTCCACACGATAACTAGAATCCAAATAGATATAATTTGTTAAAGCTTAAAACATGCAATGCCATTTTGCTGATTGTCTACAATTTTAACTCTTAAAAATCGTGTTTCTTGCAAACGGTAGTGTAAATGGTACTTTAAATACACATCTCTCATAAGTTCTCGGAATTGTAGGATTCCTTCAGCAATCTAATGCGTTTTAAGGTATTGTATTTAGTAGGGAGTTTTATTGAGACCTGATTAATGATTGGCCAATGACCAGGTCAAATGTTTACATGTCATCTGTGTATCGGTGCAACATTTTTCATTAAAAAACCAAGCAAATGCATTATTACGATAGACACGAAGACATATGATGCAGCATAATTACGTTGTAGGAATAGCGCCAGCATAGCTGTAATTGGGAAGTAAACTGTTTTCGTGCTGTTATTACTGGCGCCTCATGCGATTTGATTAGGAGAAACAGTTTTTGCTACAAATATGAGTCTGAATTTCTTTTAACATGTTTTTTTCAGACTTTAGATATAGGAATAGTATGGTTCCGCAAACATTCGCCATGTAAAATCCCATTTTCAATCTGTTATTTGTAGATAGTTCTTTAGGAGATGACGCATGCAACGTGTCACGTGTGTGTACATTTGCAGAGTTGTATAGTTGAAGTAACTAAATTTCTTTTGCTTAATACAAAAATCAATTTAATGGTGGAAAGTCAAACACAAGATATATGTATTCATTTGCACTAGGCTAAAGTACACAAGAGCCCCTCATTCCTGTCCAGTTCACAAATAATGTTGTCCCACGTCCGATTTTTCCTTCCTACATGGAAATGGAGAAGGAAAGCAGTGGTTACAGTAATTTTCTGAGAAAATCACAGTTTCTGAAACTTTATTGGTTTCAATTTTCAGACGAGAGTTTGTCACGAAAGTTTCTGAATTGAACTTTTTTATATATAGGGAAAGCTGAAAAGAAAAGCATTAACCAGTACTTGTTCACAGTCAGTAATCTTTTTGGTGCAATATGTCCTAAAAAGGTTGTTCTTTGTCCTGGTCATAAATTCAAAACCAATTTCTATGTACTTATTTATAACTTTGACTTTCTCCGTGGTACAAGTGTACCGCTTATGCTAACAGCTTTAACCACCACCTTCAAATGCCCAGTGGAAAGCTGCGGGTTGCCCTGCAAAGCTGTGAAGGAGAGATGCGGAAGCACATACCAAAACCAAACGTCGTTATTTCAACTATACATGCTTTTATTCCCATATATTTATATAGTAACAATAAAGCAATCCTAACTATATTGTTCTATACTTCATACTATGCATCATATTACAACTTTTGGGGCAGTAAAAAAGGCATTTTTAACAAATGCTCGACTCGATACACTTTTTGTTTTACATCTTTTTGACAGTACAACACAAAGATACCTTTTCCCGTAAAAAACACATTTTTCTCTATGCTGTTTCCCCATTTCTACCGACAAATTATGCACAACGTTTATTATTATCATTTTCATCGCACCAAATCCGAAGAAAGTGTAATATACACTTTTAGTTTTCCATTACTTGGTGCGCATAACGAGAGAGCTATGCATTTAAGTAAAGCAGCTATATCTAGAGCTCATTTATATCCTCAAACTCGAAGGAGCTAGAGTGAGTGAGGAGAGATAAGGGGTAGTGGTAGTGTATGACGTTTTTTATGATCAAACTTTTATAGATGTCAATTATGGTTTTGATCTATGAATTAGTTTTCGAACATAGAATATTATACTTTTCATATAAAAAAAAATCTATGCAGTAAAAATAGTCGTAAAGTAAATGATGTTGATATTATGCAGAGATTATTGAGCCATCCATAAAAAGGGTAATTTGACTCTCCTCGTTAATCTCCTTTAATGTGAAAATAGTTGTAGGGTTTGATTTTTTTCCTTTTTGCTCCTCCTAACTTCTACTTAAGAGAGTGTTTCAATGTAGCTTTCTCAGTCAGCTTTCACATATATATATACACACACATAAATGTAGTCATAGTCATTTCTACCTTCCTGTGATTTAGTCAGGTAATTTTTAGAGGAGAAAAAGGTTTTCGGACACATTTGAGCTTGTTTGAGCTTGACATTATACTTTACACTTTAGCAGTGAAGCGGACTACAACTTGCGGTTGGTATTTTTTCGGATGTTTGTAATAATAAAGGCTTAAAACACTTTGTTGTAGAATAAGTGATACTGAATAGGATAATTTTAACTCTCCTTTATAGATCCTAAAGCTTCCTTTTGCATTTTAAGCATGGATTAGGTGCAATTTTTAAATTACAAGGTTGTGAATAGCAGTTTATGATCAGGTAGTATATATTCTATGATTTCACTAAAGAATTTGTTTGCTCAAAAAAGGGTGACTTTGAGTGGTATTAGATGAGACAGAGTTCCGATTATCAGGATTGATAAAACTTGACATAACATTTCCTTCATTAAAATCCTATTGATCATCAACGGAACAAGTAAAACACTTACGCCTATCAACGCTCTCAATGTGCATTTTGTCACAAAAAACTCCGATATGGCTTCCCATGCAGCTTATATAATGTAATCTAAATGTTGTTGTAAAACTTTCTGACGTGTGCTCCTAACAATAAAGTAAATCCCTCTTTTTAGAAGATGACGCCAGATCGACAAGAATTTTTTTTCATGGAGGTAGGTGCTCAGCATATAATAATACATGAAGGGCAAACGTATACACCACGCAAGAATCTCTTTTCCCTCATAAACCAGAATCTCTTTCCCCTCCATTATTCCATTTTAATACGTAGTAGTGATGGTATAGCTTTTACGTACGTGCGTATAATTCTATTTTACAGAATGTGAGGGAAGAGAAGAAAAAAATTGAGATTGGAATATCAAAGCAATAAGGAGTGAAAGGCTAAACATCATGCTATATCATTTTTTACCACTTTACCATTTCTTCTGTTTTCCCATAATATTCATGGACCCCACTCGACTCCCAGTCAGTCAGTGTATATATACTCAACTCTGTGTGCTGATGATGGGTACAAGGGCTTGAGATTTGGGAGCCGAAGAAAAGTAAATAATACACAAATAAACAATCCCATATCGTAAGCAACTTAAGTATAATAACATGAGCAACAAGGAAAAAGTTTGTTAGCTTACTGGCTACAGAAAAAAAAGTGTTCACAATATCAAAAAAAATCATAATACGTGTTACATGAGCCGGTTTGTTTTTCTCCCTCTGTATGAACAAAACTTAGAAGAAAAATAGTTAAACAAGAAAAAAAAAAGGAAAAATAACATACTCTATGATATAATGGAGTCTTATTGGAATTTAAGAAGCAATACGATATAAGTTCGCAAAGGGCACGCTACAACTATAAAAAATGTCTTTTGCATGTACAACAAAATGTCTAGTATGTTTTTAAAGGATTCTGCCGCCATATACAATCGCAAATATGAATGTTGATTTCGATACCTGCAATCTATATGATGTATAATAATAATAATAAGGAATATGTTTACTGGATAACATATATATACATGTTGTAAGTGTGTATTTGTTTGTACTCAAGCTGCACGACAAACACACGCAATGAATCAGGCAATTACTGTTGTTAACTAATGTAGAGCACGACATCAACTTTTTATTGAATGACTGCTCCATTGTTTGTTCTACACTGACACTGAAATCACGTTTTGTTATAGTCTAGTATTATGCGTACTGTTTTTATATTTAAAGGTTTTTGACTTGTTTGCCAAATATTTGCTAAATTCTAAGATAGATTGAAGCTTAAGATTGCAAAAGAACTTCTTTCCGAAATGGAAATGTGTTTTGGGGATGTTAACGAATGAAAGAAATTACTAGTTATGCTCGATATTTAGTTATTTAACAGCAAAATGTATGAAAATTTACAGCAATGGACCAGAACGAAACAAGTGCATATCGAGGTAGTTACAGTTAATTTGAATATTAGGTACAACCATTTTTGTACACTTAATAATACACAAGAAAATTGTGTAAGGTACAAGTCAAGAAATGTAGTTTACGTGAATTCATTCACATTCTTAAAATTCTTGAGGCATGTAAGTTCCTTGTTCAACTTGTAAAATGATTAGCCCCTCTCGCTTCTAATTTTCAAGACCACATTTCAGTGCTCAAATGGCATGCAAGAAAGGCAAACACGCTAAATGATTTTGTTTCATCAACATTATGACGTAGTTTTGGCAATTATGCATATCCTAATGAAAGCAGAGAAAGTAATTACACCGGACGATTGATGAAACCATAATTAATTCATTATGAATCTTTATATAGATACATAATAATATTTCATGACATTGGAGAAATGCTTCCGGCAATTTGAAAACAAAAGAACGTGGTCTAGTGTATAGCCACAATACACACACACAGACATTATATGAATATATATAAAATACAAGCGAAATAATATGATGTGTGTGTATAGCATATCATATTCATATAACGTTACAGGCACAGGTTTTTCGGAGAAGGCTTTCTCTACTCAACATTCGCAGCCACATTTATAAACTGTAGTTGAGGGATTCCGAGTAAATGAACACTCTCATCTACAAGAAAATGAACTGTAACTGAGTCTTTCTGTTTCTATAGCTTATCGTTGGATCCATGGCGGCTATACACTCCACTCTCCACTGCATACCCGCAAAGGTGCGCCTCTCTCTCTAGTCGACGATGTTGATGTTGAGATGAGAACCAAGCTTTTTAGTTCTTCCTTGTTTAACAGAATATTTTAATATTCACATGCTGTGCATATTAACGGTATCTTGATGGGTCGTTAGTGGCACATTTACATGCCCTAAGTATCCCGTGTAAGAAACAAATTGGCGCATTAAACGTTATCACAAAACTTAATCAACTACCTTGATGAAGATATAGAACCTTTTGGTTCAAAAGATATTCTTAGAAAAACGTGATTTCATTACATCCAGCTCACATTTTTTTAGACTTGGGTTGCTTAATTAAGTTATGTTAAAACTAATTTATTAGTTTGAATCTGTTGGAGCTAAGAGCTAATACGTGGATTATATACATACGTTACTTTATTTAGGATACTCGTATAACTTTGCTCATATTTTTTCGTCTGAGATTATAACGCAGTCATAGCCATACCACGAAAGAGATAATCCTTAGTAAAGAAAACCGGCATCAATCTGAAAAGTCTCGCTTTTTTATCCAATTTAATGTGGTTTGGGTGTTGTGTGAGACATGAGACTCAGGATGTAGTGATAAATGCAGCAGTGGCGGGTACATGTTTTACCTACCTACATCGATATTGCATGTACGTTACTCCATATATCCATGTACATGTGACTCATCTCGTCATCTCCCATAAATCCAACGAAATGGCCTTAATCTCACCTAGTCTGTGATACAAAGCACAATGAAACGAAACCTTTTTTTCACTCTGGTCTCCTCAACCTCAACCCATAAGTCTGTTTACTTGGTGCCCAAACTCAAATTTACCAAACAAGACATTAAAAAGTCTATTGTAGCATATCTAATCTAAACCACAAAAAGCTAAGAAAGCATAGTACATAAGTATATACACAAACATGTTTGTAACACAAAGGCAACATCGGCAATATGCTATTTTGTTATGTTAGATGCGTTGGGAAACCCCCGAAAAAAATGGTAACAAAATAGAATAATGTCAACACTAAAAAAGTGTACGATCCGACTGAGAAGTAAGTAGTCTCTTCACTTTTCCAGTCATCACCACTACTAAAATGCTATATATTTTTTTCTGGTGCTGGACAAACTATCACATGAGAGAGATCTATCCGGATCATGTAGAGCTCAAGCGAGAAGTGAAATGTCGCCAGAGAGTTTTAATACTATTGTGAATGTGGTGGTGGTGTGTGTACGATCGACTTGTGTTATGTTGTGGCACACATAATATACAAAGCTTTTCACTCTCACTTACGACGACGATATATATACGATAGGGCTGAAAGTTTGTTGTGTGCTATTTGCTATATAGTGCTCCTCTTTTGGTTATCTTTTGCTAGGGGTTGGTAAAAAAGCAGAAGACATAATGTTATTGATGTTCAGAGTAAGCCATATAAAAAGAGAGAGAATGAAGCCTTTTCAATGCCTCACAACATAACACACAGAACACACCATTCGTTTGTTCAACCTAACACTTAAAAGAATCCTTGACTGTCTCGATAGCGTCAGTTAACAGTTGACTTTTTGTGCTTTTCTACACCACATACGTCTTTGATGTACATCCACGCAGTTCAAGCACCTCGACTATCAAACCACTTGCACTTGTCAGATTATCTATGTCTTTCTTTTCTCTACCTTGTAAATTTTGGGGAAGCCAAAAATGCAAGTTTCTACTGTTTCACAAGCAATTCTGCATAGATAATTGCAAGCTATATATTTATACCTTCACGAAGAATAAAGTTTTCTTAAGTATATTACCAATCTTTTCATTATATAGTTTATACGTGTGTATACATTTATTACAAATCATTTTCGAATAAAAGAGTATCATAATATCCCTTCGTTTTCTCTAGCACTTGAACTTTTGAGATATTTACATTAGTCTTTAAGAATATGAATGAAAAAGGACATGCATTAAACAACCCTCTATATCCCGGATGATCCCACTCAAGAGACAAGATAAAACTAGTGTGCGTTTCAACTTTTCTTGAATAACAGTCATTGACTTCATGTTTTGAAATAGGATACTGCGGTAATGCCTTTTTTTCATGGAGAAATTCCTAATAAAATTGCACTCAATGTATAAACTGTAGTTTAACAAACCGACTTACATTCATACAAACTTATATATTTATATATCTATACAAAATACGCTGCATAATCCTATCAAAAACATGTATAAACTTCTTTTTTTTGCAGTAGTAGGAGGATTTTGAGTGTTAAACAAGACACAGCAAGTATTATAAAAAAAAAGTTTTGAACATGATTTTATTTTATACACCCTTTTTCCTCTGGTTGTTACAAAGTAGTGAGGTTTCGTTATGCTAACCCGAATGTAAATTCTTGGTGTTTTGAATATATTTTGGGGAAAAGGGAAAGTTACATGTTACATGGTAGTTTGAAGAATGAAGGAGACACACACACACTTAAGAAAAGTATAACCATATATATTCTCCGATATTATATAGTGCCAGCGCGCCATGTCTATCGTGACCCTTTTCCTTATCCGCTTACGTAATTTAGTTTGAAATGCATAATAATACAAATACATTGGAGGGATAGAAATTGCCTGAATCTAGAAACTAGCATGAAGTGTAAATAACAAGGACGTATTAGATGTCTATACTTGCGAAAAGACGGTTGTTGGCTCGATGTATATTATAGTATCATAATTTTCTTAGACTTACACTTTTAGTGTCACTCTTTCTATATTTTTTGTCGCGCCTTGTCGAAACAAGATTTTTTACATCTTTTTTTTTGCTTCACGCATAGCGATATATGTACAAATATGTATACGATACACTTTCAAATTGGAATCTTTTTATGGGCCAATCTTTTCCCTTATGGCACAAAACTAACAAGCAGGTTCAAAAATATCCCTTTGTATCCCCCTTTAAAGGTTTCACGTGCAATTTAAACGGGATCTTACATTTCCATCCATATATCCATACTTTGCTTATATTTGCGTTGAGCAAGCAAAAACAAATTGGACAAGGTGTACAAGGTTTAAAAGTATAAGAAATACAACGGTTTGAGTGTGAAGGTGAGTTTCAGCAATAAACTTAGCAGTAGATTTTTCGTAATAACAGCTAAACAAATTCTTTGAAAGGTGGTTTTAAAAGCGGCTTCGGCTTTCTTCCAAATATTATGTCTCATTTGTTCAGTAGAACACAATGGCAATACAGATTACTTAAAGTGTGTTTCTTTCCAAAAACAGACAGAGGTTTAATTCGATGGTGAACGAACATGTCTGTTGGAAAAAGTGCATTGTCTTACTCGTTTAAAAGAGATGGTTTCACGTCACCCTTGTATATAGTGACGTTATTGTTTATTCAAACTTTTGCATTTTTTCCAAATACACAAGTTTATGTCGGTGTCATCTTGTTACTAGACTCATAAACGGCTCTTTTCACGATATTTGCATCATAATACTCTACTCTCTCTTGCTATACAAAGAAGACGACATGACACTCGTTTCGTCTCTTTCTCTTTTGCCTCTTTTGAGAATGACATGAATTGAACCAATTTGACTCGTGTGGCAGGAATTACAGGGAGGGAGAGAAAGACTCAGAGACTCACATTCTGTTGCTCATCCCTTTTACTTGGATCACTCAGCCTCGGCCCCATCAAAATACACATTCTGCACGTGGTTACATTCGTCTACATTCAACATTTCTGTAGGCGAGCCAGTGCATATATATATACTCTCTGTGTTTCAAGTCAACATCACCTCCTGCTGAGGTCTCTCCATTCCCCTTGCTTTTGTCGGTTTGTATGTCGGTATTATATAATGACATGAAACCAAAGAAGAAAAAAGACTGTAAAAGAGAAAAGAAGAGGGAAGTAGGGAAGGAAGGCAAAAAAGCCATAAAGAAGAAATCAAAGTTGATGGAAAAGGCTCTACCCTTTCACTTTCTTAAAAGCTAAGATGTTAATAATATACCCAGTGGTGTGGTGCATATATACGAATACATACACGTACCTATATTTACCCACATAGAATGCAATGCAATGCAACTACTGGCTGTTTGACTAGATTTTGGTCTTGCAGGACACCTTTCTTTTACATGATCTTCTCAGTGAAAGGCCATCAGCATTGATGAAGTTAATTTCCCAGACGGTAAGGCTAGTTTAAATGGAGATTTTATAATTCAACTACAACACAGAGAGAAAGAGAGACCAGTAAAAAGAAATTTGATTTGGTGTACATTCATTGTAGGAAAGTCAAAGGAGAATGTCTCAAAGAGAGAGAGTCTTGCTATTGCTGCCTTTCTCTTTCTCTCTAGAATATGCATTCATGTTACCGATAAAGATAGGAGATAGTGAAATGGTCTGTTTTATAGATCTATCGTTGATATAATGATAATTTAAATGGGAAATACTATGCACTCACTCATACACTATGTGTGACTGACTTTTGATAAGATTTTCACTTTGAAGTCAAAAGTGGAATACCAAACGCGATGCAGCGGAACCAAGGTGAATTGCTCTTCTAGCATAACAATGTATCCCAGTTGAAGAAATGTTAGTCAAGTCAAGAGAAGTCAATCGAGAGCTGGTGAAACCTGACTGCGAGTAACAGTGCGATGCTATGGTGGTGTATAATATGTTGTAGAAGAATTAAGTGAAAGTGTGAGAAGGAAGCGAAAGGAAAATCACAAGTGAAACAAGCATTGTCATGCTGTAATGAGAGAAACGCGACAGAATGTTAAAATTGGGTATGGGTATGGAAAGACAGAAATGGAAGGGGTAGGGAAAGGGAAATGAGATAAGAAGAATTTTACACTTTTGACTCGCAACAAGCATCTTTGATGCAATAGAGTAAAGTAAGGGCTTATTACTGCTCAGTAGACGTCTATATCGTTTTGTATATAAAATTGGCATGAGGAAGACGAAACAAGGTTGTAAATGCTTGTGAAAAGGATCTACAAACCAAAGACAATCGACATTCAGTTATATTAAGCAGAAGTAAGGAAGTTCTCTTCATGTTCTCAAATGCTTTTCTATCTCGCTTGTAAATCAGGTACTGTATCAATGCATATACAACAGCATTCAGAGCGAAGGTCAGACAAAGCAAAAAGAACAATGTTTTATAGTGTTACTAGAACAAAATCTGACTTTTCATCATCAACAATGTTAGCAACATGAAGACTGAAGACAACCCTTTTTGTTTTAGAATGAGAGAAACGTCAGTGTAACAAGAAAGAAAGGCGAAGTAGAACTTTGGTAGCAAGAGCAAACGAAGATAGCTTCCTTAGACGTGCATATAACCATGTGTCTATTTGCTCACATTGGTGTGCAAATGGAAAATACAACGATTCGGAATGTGTCTTGGGTCTTAAATAATTCGATGTGTATGCAAATGAATTTTACGGTCGTGTCACAGAAATCTTGTCGCTTGTACATTTGTATACTTTGACGCAACATTGGGGTTAGATTTTTAGGATTTCATCATTCAACTTGTAAACTATTTAAATGACATAAAAGGGCATGCAACATACATTGTACAAGATTTGATTGTAACTTGTCGGTCGAATCAGAATGCAGTAGTTGTACTAGTTGTACATACTTCTATGAAGATTACAAGTACATTCGAATTTCGAATATGTACATAGAATGCTAATGGTACTACTATTGAATTTGATGTTTGCACCTATCCGAGTTTCAAATAAATAATTCTGGCTTGCAATTTGAAAATAGGGCGTAATATAAAATGTGGGGCAAATTTTATTGTACAAGTTGCTACTTTTCTGAGCGTCGGTCTTCGTTTCGTACTTTGATGCGCATTCCCTAATTGGCTCCGTTAGTGGAATCATGAGGAAGATACTTTGTGTTGTGACAAAAAAAATACTTTTGCATCAAAATCCAAACTATAGGGTTGAAATGTATGGTGCTTTGGAACAGGAACGAAATAAGTTTTTCCTGGATTTTTTTTTCATTTTAAGAAATGCAACGTAAATCTCAAGCACAAGCATCAATTTCGTTTATTCTGACTCTCACCCCCACCACCATTTGCCAACCCTCAAAAAAGGAAAGTGAGATGAGCTTAGTGAAGTATTTACTTTGAAAGCATTTCAATGTTCCTGACGCATCATGGCATCATCATCATCACCTCACCCACACCATCGTGATGACTAAGTAAATGTTGTGTGGTTTGTTACGTTTTGTGAAAGAAATCTATAAACTATATGACTGTGTTTATACAACATCGTTCTTTATATGCTTTTTTACACTAAGGAAAGTCACATCAGGGATATTGCTTTCCAAAGTAATATAAAAATAAGAACTACAAATTTAAAAATTCAAGAAGTCACAAGGGAAAAACTTAGCAAGAAATGAAAGCAAAGAATTTAATTTAGCATTAAAATTTAGATACCAACATGAAAATACATCTCACCACAGAAGAAAGTAAATCTTTGTATCTTCTCAACTTCGTTTGCCAGTTTCGATTCAGTTTAAAGTGATTTTTCACCCCAAGAAAAACGTTGTATTCAAATGAAAGTAATTTCATCCCCTTCTTACTGTATCACTGCTGCAACGGCAGAGATAACGATAACAAGCAACAAGCTACAGGATTGAAAATGTTTTTTTCGTTTAAAACGTACGTAAATACTAAATACCTTGACAAGTAAATTACGACTTATTCTATAAGAAACTGAATGCAAACGCTATGCAAAGATACATATTGCTATTGCTAATAGTACAAATTTAATTTGATATTTTGATGTATATAGATGACAGCGGGCTAGAAGCGTGTATTTATGCAACTACCCCAATATTGCATCAACGCTGAATCAATACAAATACAAACATCCGTAAACAAAATTCTGAATTACAAACACAGGGAGATCCGAATTTCAGTACAAATATCTGTTAAAACGTTTCAAGAAGGACTGAAAATTATTTCAGAAAGAAAACATGTATTCTTATACCCTAAGTTACTAAAAATAAGTATAAAAACCTTTTTGATTCTAACTTCTAACCTTCTGTCTTTTCCTTTTATATTGACTATCTACAAACTAACTACCACTACTGCCCTAATTACAAGTTCAGCCATGCCATATGTAAGAAAATTAGATACTTTATCAAAAGTGAAATGAGTGAAAGTATCAATAATCAAAGCAACTTTTGTCTCAAAATTCGAAGTCCGGTTTGAGGGAAATGGTTGCATGAATTTCGTTTGCTCTCATCTGAAGTGGAAAAGGAACTCTCAAGGTATGAGTGGTACCCGCGATTACCCTGTGTTCCACTGTTGCTTGCTTGTATGTTATTCATGCGCATCTGAAAAGCTGAAACATGTAAATCAACAGCTAGTCTACTCATAGATTGTTGCTGCTGCACTGTATATATGTATATATTCATGCTTTCTTCCTCGCTAACTTCTCTCATATTATCATATCGTGACATGAATATCTATCCCAGCCCCGGCTGACTGGTTCTAAAATAATAATTTTCGTATTCCTTATAATAATATCTCTCTCAAAGCCAATGAAATGTAGTCATGCGAAGGAATAGAAGCTCGGTATAATTACAAAAGGTAATGAAAAGTAGGATAGAATTTCCCTAAAGACCTCATCGATTTCCTAGTCAAAAACAAATTTATGTCGATCTTCTGAAACAGCCATGTAGCAGCAGATACTTCCAGTAAAGCTTCAGCGGAATGGTTGCTCATCTAAATTCGATTTTGGCATGAAGGTAGAGTATTCAATGTTGACGGTTACAGATTACAGAAAGTATGACTAATAATAATATGCAAAATCAGTCCAATTAGTTAATAACGTACAATAACCGTGAAATTGGTTGTTTCCGTTATGTATTCGTCTCTGTACTTTCGTCTTCAATTCTGACTTATACGACCCGTAATGCTTCTTGCATTGTTGCATTTCTTAAATTATGATAGTCCTGTGACGTTGACGTTATAGCTTACACGTGAGACACCTCTACTTTGTTCAAGTTCATGCCTACCGGCATATTACATGCACTATGCACAACCACATTACCATTAAACCCACTCTTGAGTACTTGTTCATTTCGATTTGAAAAATAGTGAGGTCAAAGTAAAGTTGTGTATATATCAGTAGTATAATATGACAAGCGAATGAGGCATAAAACAATGTTTGGAATTGATAAAGCTAAGAAAAAATGACGTGGGTTTTATATAAGCACACAAACTTTTTGTGACTTGAATCAGATATTCATACTTCATGCTATTGTCAATGACTTTATTCCTGTCATGGATGAGAACGCATGCGGAAAAAGTAAGAATTTTCTACACTTAGAAAAAAAGGTAATCGACTGCCATAAAAATACCATCATAAAATGTCGTACAAAAAATATACTTCCTGACTCAATGCCGGGTAAAGTATACATTAACTTCAACCATATGGGAAATATGAATTGCACTTTTCCGTTTTCCAGTGTGGGCCAGTTTGTTTGTGAAATGCTTACAATCTCATAACTTACTTGGAGCTTTATATGAATAATACGCGTGTGGATTCTATACTCCCATTCATTTCCAACAACCCACCATGTTGTAAAGTTTGCCTCTCTCTAAGCTGGGTAATGGTAATGCAGTGTAGCAATCCAATTTTGAGTAGACCGGACCAAGTGCTATATAAACTGCATTAGCTTGGGGAATAATTTCGGAAGGTTTCCCCTTTTTTAAAATCTTACATGCGTTTTTATGGCAGATAGAGAAAAAAACACATTGCTCGACCATTAGACATAATTTTAATGTCTTCAGAGTAGACGAAGGTTGACCTTAGAGATAACCCGATCTTGATCATTATTCCCAAATATGGAGCTATATTATACTCTTGTAAAAATCACTGTTGCATGTAAGCCAGTTCTGTCGTTCAAATTGCCGTGAATGAGTAGAAAAACGGATTTGCCTCACAATAAAATACTTCTGCCAACTTCCACCTTTCTCCAGTTTATGACTCCTTTTACAAATATTTTTTTAAGGCTGAAACGACGAAAAATTCTAGTCATTATCGAAATAACGAATATTAAAAAGGGTATATGAATGGGAACAGGAAGAAAAAATTGTTTTTCAATGAACAAAATTACTTGTTACAACTTAAAAGAATAAACATAATTCATATTCAGTTTTACAGTTGGTTTCCAGCAATAAAACTGAAATGGTGTAATCAACAAAACGTTCTCAGGAGAGTAAACTAACAAAATTTTTCCATAATAAAGATACACAACATAAAGTATAAAACGGAGAAAAGAGGTACATATATTCACTGGAAGTGTGTATCAGCAAATGTCATTCAAAACCTTATTGCAAATGAACACTATTCGGTCTATTCATATAAAATACCCAAATAGACGAGAGGGATGGAAAAGCAGTTAATACTAACATATGCATGCGAATCAGAAACACGCTCATGTACATTTCAGACTGATGTTGTGAATGTCAAGTTGTGATGAAAAGACGGGAGCCGGAAAATTCTAATGAGCAAAGATGGGAACCGTCTGAATCCAGTAATGAACTAAGTTATCTGAAGAAAATGAGCTTTTGATGGGCACTGTCAGAGAGAAAAAAGGGTTGGCCCAAAAATGAGGAGAGACTTTATGAAGTCTATTAAGAAAGATTTATGGTGAAAAAATTTGCTAATAAACTCGGCAAGTGGCTCCTCGTAAAAAAGTGCAAGGAAAAGAAAGGACGATGACGGAAGGATAGTACGCAGTTTTACTCCTTTGCAAATCTTTGGTGTGCCTTTATGAGGCTCATTCGCCAACACTGTGTAACATATACACATCAAAGGAAAGGAGCGAAAGAAGCTACCAATTCCTCTTTGCAACTGTAAAAACCTAATTTGGCACGAGGACTGATAAAAATATATCCCACTTTGGTCTCTTGTACTTCCGGGAGACTCCATTTATAGCTGCTTTTGTTTGCGCATTGATTATGCACAAGTACAAACGTATAAAGCTTATTAAGCTTCAATGGTAGAGCTGCTAAAAGCATTGCCGATTAATTCTTAAAGCAATGCACAATTTACTGTGCGATGTGTATATATTTTTTTCTTCGAAAAAAAGGGCATTGTTTATCGTAGTTATTGTCTTCATCGATGCTCGATTAATTAAGTTGGTGTTTGTGTTCATACGCTGTGTTCACTATACCTTTTCCCTGGAGAAAGCGCCGCAATTTACTCAACAACCTGCTCAGATACATGGTATATTTGCTTCCAAACACACCTGTAACACCTACACGTATATTTGCAGTACATTATACCCTTCCCCTTGTTAACGTGACTAAAAGACAGGTTTCGTGAGAACCCAAGCAAAATGGATGATGTTTTGAGTTCATCTCTTAGAAAGTTATATGGGCCTTTTTTGCAGTAAGAATCTAGTTAAGTTTGTTGGCGTTATAAGAACAACCAGCGAGTATATAGTGTATTACTTGGCAGTATGGTCTTGGTAAAGGGAGAGCTATCGCCACTCGATGAAATAAGCCAGCTTTCAGAATGATTGATTGTCTTTATTAAGAGAAAACAAGGGGTTGATCCTACACCTACACTTGTGTGCTCTCCCTGATGTGAGGTTTATTTACTTTTTTGGTTCATCATGTCTTCCTACACATTTTTATCGTACTAACTATATACACTACTATGTAATGTTTAACGTTGGATACGTATCACACTTCCAAACGTGTTCGATTGTCTTCATTTCGTACTGCCAACATCATGTCAACTTTGGCACTTTCACTTTCACCTCTAGCAGTGGCAAACAATATACCTCTTAATTACATAGCGAGTATAATCAGACAGATTTGTTTTGTTAAAAGCTCGTTTGTCTAAATTAGGTACAACATTTCAAGACTGATAATGCTATTTCAATGTAATGTGGCCGACAAATGATAAAGTTGTCAATATCAATACACAACCGTACCTTCTCCAATAAATGATGCATGTGGTCCATTTAATTGCCAAATGAGCATAGACTCTTTACACAATTCGATATTTATTGTTAGATCAAAATTTTGCAGCGGGATTTTGAGCCCAAGTGTCTATATTTATATCACACACTGTAATTTAATCTGCAAAGGCATGCCTTATTTGCACGCTACTTCAATCTGAAGCAGATAAAATCCCTAGATTTGGCATTCATGTGTCTGATCGTGAGCTGTTTGTATTTTGTATGATTGCACAAAGTAAGGGTGAATATTGTGTAAAGTAAATGGCAAGGCAATGTATAAATTTTTTGTTTGGTCGAACTCGACACATATAGTTGCTTCTCCGGTCACCATCTTCAGTAGGATAATATGCATAATTACAATAGCTGAGACTGCTGAAAGCATTTGCTTCACAGTCGCTTTATTACATAAATTCATGAATGTTAGATTAACAAGATTACGTCTACAGCTTGAGCTCTTACCATAATAACTATGTAACGTAACTGGCAGGGGAAGTATGCACACAAGAAATTTTCATATGTACATAATAGTAAGTACAAGGTTCCTACGTACTTACTTGTATTTTTATTCATTTCATTATTTATGAGACTTGTGACTTGGGACTACTTTGCGGTAAGAAGTTATCCAAATGTAACTTTTTTCCAAACTGAGATCTATTACACTCATCCCCTGTGACCTATTACCTAAAATCCTCCATGCACAGCTTATAAGAACACAGCCGTATGTAGGAGGTGTGTGGGATGCAGTTTAGGTAAGTGAAAATATGCAAGAAACGCATCAATCTTCAAATTTCAACCCGTTTCTTATACACCACTTTAATCCATTGTTCTACTATTTCCGTCATAAGATAAATAGGATATATACCACGGCGACCTAAAGTACTGTCGTATTTTCTACACTGCATTACACATGCAAACATTATATAGGCACACTGTGATATAATAATGATCCCAAATCGAATTCCATTATCAAGTTACAAAATGGACTTAAAATATAAATGAGTTTCTGTGAATGTGTGCAGTGCACTCAGTCAATTTCTCACGTGACAAAACACTAGTTTAGGCTTAAAACACTACATTACGCACCATACTACTACTCTTCTTGGCTCAAGAGCACGTAAAACGTGTAGCCTTTTATGCGTGCCCGAACCGGAAACTTTGTTTGAGTAATT
The DNA here is from genome assembly GCA_036850725.1 of Orchesella villosa. Classification (NCBI taxonomy): domain Eukaryota; kingdom Metazoa; phylum Arthropoda; class Collembola; order Entomobryomorpha; family Orchesellidae; genus Orchesella; species Orchesella villosa. The sequence goes on along the minus strand of JAANSM010000215.1, from coordinate 381 downwards.
CCGGTAATGAATAGCATCCATTTGTCTCGTCTAGACGTGGAGCATTACATGACCAGGCTATATGCCTATACACAGAAGTAACTGAACTGATTACTCGCAAAAAACATTCTGTTCGTGTGCCATACAGTGCAACAAATTTCATTACGAGCATAAGCATATGTAAACATACAACATAACACATATAACGTAAACTACGATACGTTACAGACGAATCGCACTCTGCTACATTGTGTTTGTTTATGGAAAGAATAGATGTACCTAACAAGGCAGATAGGAACTGAAGGCTAACCTTGTTTACTAACCGATTGAGTACTTAAAACTAAAATGTTGCAAAAATGCGTATGCCTTAGAAATACACTTAAGATGAATCAAGTCATTGAC
>JAANSM010000214.1:0-36525 GCA_036850725.1 Orchesella villosa | reverse complement strand
AGTTCCAAAAGTCACCAGGATAGAGCCACACAAATGACCCAAGTTTTCAAATGGTGGTGGCAATATATATAGTAGTTAGCGGAGAGTATACGAAAAAAACAGGGAATGAGTTTAAGTTTTATTTACAAATATTATAAACTACTATGCGTTTTTACAAAAAAAATTGGGCTACTAGTGTAAAAAATTATGCAGATGTTGCGCGTATTCGCCTTAAATACGAATATCTTTTTAAAAGCTTTGTTGGGGGGCAATATATTCGCCAATAAATTACATATGTATAGGCAGAAATGGGACAAAATATTCTTGATTTTGAGCTGAAAAGCCATTTTTATAAGAAAAAATAAGTAGCTACAATAAAGCCTTTTATTTTTGCCGCTATCATTATAATTATGATGGGATACGATACGACATACGGGTTCGTTTCAGGTTTCTCTTGCGATGCGTGGCTACTTTCTAAGTTACCCAAAGGCTTGAAGCAAATACTCTACAAGTTTTTGAATCTCGATAAAAGGTAAAGGATAAGAGAGCGTTGATAATAAAATAATGAGCTGCGAAAGAATTTTTACAAGAATTACATTGTACTTATAGGAGACAGACCTATGAAGGAGTGAAGGAAGTGCTTATAATTTTGTAATACATAAATTATTATCTAAAACTAGTATGAATGCGCAGTCGTAAATTGGGTGATCTCTGATTTTATGAATTTGTACTAGCTCCTACTTTTATCACATGTAAATCTGGAAATTATAAATACTTTTAAGAAGTCTCTAGTGCCTAGTTAGTTTAAGATGGATATTATGAATAATGCCCTGAATAAAGTAGTATATGGCTAAAACCTTAAAACTAAAGGATTCCTATAAATTATTAGAAAACCATAATATTCAATTTTGTAATATCGACTTTGAGTCAATTGGTGGCATACCTTCTCTTCAGAAACTTCAAGTGACTTCAGGTTGTTACCTACTACTCTCAACTCTTCTTCAAGTTCAACGATCTTCCTGTAAATTGACAAGGAAAAATTGGATATTACATTTCCGATCTTAGTACAGCTGGGGAATGTGCTTTAAAAAGCGAATTCTAAGCTACAAGCGAGTAAGCATGAAGCATACGTACAAATACAGAACAATAACGATATGACCAACCCACATTAACAAATCAATCTCAAAACCCCGCATGCATTGCAAACATAACTACGATAATTATTAGTTAATGATAAGAAGTTTAGTAATGATAAGCCATTCGTTAATAAAAACCAAACTCAAAAACACATACGATTCGCCTTGTTCAGCACGCTCTTCGGCTCTCTCAAGATCCTGCTCCATCATAACCAATTTTCTTGCAACCTAGTATGTGGTCAGTGTAATTGGGTCACACATATATAAACAGGCAGAAAGGATAACACACGACACAGCAAAAATATAGCAAATGAAAAACAAAGGAAAAACAGTAGTGAATTAAGAGCATTCCTTAAACAAACAAGATGTATAAGAATAAAGTTAGCAAGTTTCACACCCAAAACCGACCAAAACCATCGCGTGTTTAAGATGCACAAAAACGGAAGTAATTCAGGACATTTTCCAGAAATGCCATGTATAGTTTGCTTTTTTTCACAAATTTTGACTGAATATTAATGGATAACACAAAATGGTCTAATATATTCATTTTTACAAATCATGCTAGTGTGAACAACCACATAAAATCGTGTGCATTTTTTTATAACACAAGGAACATTCCAATAATTATTGTCAATAATATATTTTGTGATTAGTTTAGTAATTCCAATAAAAAAACTGATCATAACTTCGCATTCAATATCTTCTTTTTTTTATCTTGCAATATATTTTGCATTCCAGCAACAATATAGCACAACAACAATATAGTGGACGCTTGCAAAAAAAATGTAAAAAAAAAGAAATTTGTGATAAGAAACTAATGTGAAAATTAACTGGAATATTCGTTTACTCACGATTCACCGGTTTCGGCACGCTCTTCAGCACGCTCCAAGTCAGCTTCAACCATGGCTAACTTACGGGCAACCTTTACATCATCCATAAATATTCCAATCAATATTTCAACCATTCCGAACAAGTATAAAATGCATTGTACAAGTACACATCCAATTTGAATTGTCAAATTTTAAAATATTTTAAATTATTCACAAACAAAAAAAATAAAATTCAAACCAAACAAATAAAAACAAAATTAAATTAGTTAATATTACTTAGATAAAGTAACATTACAAATCATAATCATAAAATAAACAATAAAATTATAACAATAAATTTAAATTGTATAATAGAGAGATATATATACAAGCTCTGTGATTATACATTTTTCCAGCCAAACAACCGGAGGACCGTGCAAATAAAAACTCTTTTTTGAGCATGGGTGATGGGGGGGGACGAATTATTTAAGGAATAAAATAGGATTTTTTTGATTATTTTATCATCACACGGATAAATTTCATGCTACAACTCTTGAACACGGTATCAAAATTTAATAATATACAAGCCAAGTTTTTAGTTCAATCGCGCAGGACATTAACTTATTTGTAAAATGTAAAACTTGAAATTGCAATTGGTATTTAACTATTAAAAGGTAAAGGTACATATATAGCGGTTGTAGTATATCTCTTTTCTACATCCTATATAACTATGTTGTATGTGATATTTACTGATATTCTATAAAATTGCCTATGCTTGTAAAACTTTTTTTAGCTACCGAAAATTTTCCATCACGTTCAACATTCTCATTCATTTTTACAGTATTGCACTGCCTCTAGAAACTACTTGAATATATATTATATGCATTTTACTGGAGCAGGTCTCTGCAGAAGCCTGGTAATATTCTTAGAGAACTCTCGTAAAATTTATAATTAGAACTGCCCTCCCACATCCCACATATGTGTCTGAATCTTCGCTATTGCTATATTCTATTAAATATTTTATGTAGTTGCAACTGCAACGAAGGAAGGATTTTACAAACTGCATGCACAAGGCAAAAAGAGCTTAAGAGCTCAACATCTCTTCCATTCCTTTTCTCAAACGTTCTTTTTATAACTATATAGATTGTACATGTGCTTTCTACGTGAAGATAATATATATTTTTTTCAAACTTTTTGCATCTCCGAACATCAGGCGCTATATGCTAGTAGGTTCTAAATACTTAAGACTAAAAGTAAGTATTAAACTATGTATTTTTATATAGTAAGTATTATGGTAACTTGAATAAAACACACGAAAAAAACATTACGCATTCCGTAACAAGAATCAAACAGACATATACTAAAGTCTAGGTCAAATTTTAGTGGTAACAAGTAATATATATATATGTATATAACAAGTGATTATTGACACCTAACAAAAAAACAAAAAAAACACTCAATCCACTCGAGTTAGGAATTTCGAGATGGAATTTAAATTAAAGACCTCATCGTATTTGCGGTCAGCCTCTTCAGCCAAGAACCTGGCTTCCTTCAACTGACTCTCAAGGGAGTCCATTCGCTCTTCATCGGAGATGGCACGGTTCTCCAACACCTTGCGCATACTGTCATATTGGCAAAACATAGAAATCATCAACTCTCTCATCCCCTCAAATGAGTTGGCGTTGTTGATCGCTTAAGTTTTTTTTAAATTTTTAACAAAGTTTAATGACTACACGACACTATTATACTTATATATCCCTAAAGCCTTATAAAGACTGTACAGCATTTCGGACTTTTACCAGATATACACGTCATCCCTTCCATCATTTCAACTCAACCTCTAAATTTTTTGAACCCTGACTAAACCTCAGACTTGCGTACTTGCTATATTAAGTAAGTTGATTAACCATGTAAAGAGCATGAAATATATTTTTTTATAATTGTTCGCGTTGCGGTTGTCAAAAGAGCGATTGTGTGAATATAGTATATAAATATAAATCATTTAAAACGAAAGAGTATACATAAAAATGATTGTTTGTCCACTTCCGGAGTGGAAAAATTAAATAAAAAGTGAATTTTTCAGTGGTATTCAATATTATTCAATAATGAATGGTTTTGTGGCTTTGGTCTGCTTTTTTTGTGCATTTTGAATGTGTTAGTTTACCTCTTCATATTTTTTGTCGGCTTCCTCAGCAATTAATTTAGCTTGGGCTAACTGTGCTTCTAATATTGCAATACGGTCGTCTTCCATGTTAGTACGGTTCTCTAATGCTTTCCTTATTCTGTTTGGATATATATATATAGTCAAGTTCATCATCAGTTTTGAAGACAATAGACATGTATATAACATCATTTTTGTTTTGTTAATAACTGTCAAGGGATAGATAAGTAGATAAAAGTCTTTGTGTCGTTCTCTATTCTGCATTTAAATTTCTCTCTTGAAATCATCATCAAATTATGTTTGCAACCACTCGGTCTGCATTATGTATGCAAGTAACAATAGTCGCTTGCTCTTTAGATTTCATTTTATGGACAATTATTGAGTCATATTTAACAAAAAAAGACAATGCAAAATGCACCACTTCTATGTACCGCTTTTTCTCTCAGACTCTTTCTTTTTTCGGCAAAACATTTTTTCTCAAATTTTCTAATGAAATGCATCGCTCATGTTACTCACATACTTGATACTGCACGAATGGTTGAAACCCCCTAATTATAGTTACTAATACAAGTAATCATTATCTCCTCTTGGTTGTTCCCATGCAGTATATATTTTTTAACAATGTCGTGTTCATTTTTTTATGGAGACATTACCGCTCAGACTCATCAGCAGCCTGTGAAGCCTGAGCCAACTTGGTGGTGGCGGTTCCCAATCGCTCCTCGGAACGCTCCAAGTCCTCTTCAAGAAGTTGGATACGTCGATTGAGAGCAGCAACTTCAGCCTCAGCCTGTACACAGAAAAATTTTCATTAAAGCAAGGTTCTTTATAGAATTTTTAGTTTCCAAAGTAGGAATCGATGACGGCATCCCAATAGCTTTTTAAAGTTTGCATATAGATCTAAAAATTCGAATAGCTTTTAGCATTACAAAATATACAAGCAGCCGCAAGTTCACATTTATAAGCCATAATGCATCAATTTAAGATAATAACTTTAAATCCATGATGATAATACCATGATTAGGCCACAGCAGGTGAACGTTTCGACATTCCATTGAAGACTTCATGTTATTGTGACTCACGTCAAAAATACATGGTTTCAATGTCAATGAAACTTAATGTTCAGACAATTAACAATACTATTTTGGTAAATGATGCCAGTACCGCTGCGCTAAATGTTGATATACTTTATTTGCAATGGATGATATACCTTTACCAGGGTCTATCCTTGGAAATTATGCTCTATTATGTAATTCGACAAACGGCAATAGATCAGTGAACGCAACTTTTTTTATAACCAAATCAAGTCACAATTCCTCTACAAGGTCTGATGGCGTTCAAACGGCGGCTGTGACAATTCTCATGTCATCATCATCCTAATACAAAAGTATATATAAAGAGAGTGCAGAGGACTTGGACTGCAGTCAACATTCATAACTGGCATCTGACCATATTCAGGCATCACATACAACTGACCCGTTTCACCTTCTGATTCGGTCAGACATGCCAAATTAGGATTTTTCCAATAATGAAATGGCTCCTTTCATTTTTTCGTTACTCACTGAACTAAGTTGAGTGAGAGCAAATAATTATTATTACCAGAAGTTCTCTCTGTAGATGTGCATAAATATATACAGCATAGCAATATAATACCAATGTACATCACAAACTGCTGACACTTTACAAGCTATCACACCACATTTGACCAGACTTGACCATACATCCTCCTCATTTGGTACTTTTCGGCGATACCTAGCTCACCTGAGTGACACCCCACATAGACATATACGCATACACATAATGGTTCTGCTAAGTAGCTTTGATTACAATAATATATACATAGTTTGCAAAGATGCAGCTTTTTGTCGAGTTGGAGTTGGGCCGAACGAGGAGCTGCAAACATTAAACCCTTTTTGGTTTGGTTTGAAGAGAGAAAAAGATACAATGTGGTTGTATCAATAACGCACCATAAGAAGAACATTGTTCGAAGACTGAAAGACAATGGGACATGTAAATGTAAATGCATAATAGGTATACATTATACTTTAACTCTGCGAGTCTTCAATAAAAGAAGCCTAAGCTTTAACAACAATGCTCATCTCAAGCCGAAGCTTTTTCATTTCATGGCTCAATCTGAATCACTACTTGCAGATAATATGGATGCTTGACGTAAGCCAACATTCAGGAATTTTCGTCCTGTCCCAAGCAATGAGCTCACGAAGTCCCGTATAAAGTACTATAAATTTTCATATCGCCTTCTGCACTGCAAATAAGTCTAGTCTTATTATTACGATCTAGTAATAGTAATAACGCATGAAAAACAGGTATTAATCAAAAGCCAGCTTGACTTTTAGAGTATTATTTATTAGGAGGAAAGTAAACAACAATTTTTTTGTGTGTGTAGGGAATGGCTAGAAAAAGCAAAGTACTTTCATTTTCTTGTTGAGCATTATGTCACGAATTTCTTACATGAAATTTATGTAATAAAAATCCATAAAATGAATCTACACACCTGATATTGCCATTATTATATTCACATTTCTGATAATAGGTGTGATAGGAAGGATGGACAATTTAATCCAATAAGACCCACCTTTTCGATATTGATCTGTACTCATGCCTTGTTTTGTTATTTTGCAGAAAAATAGGAGTAAAAAATTTGCATGCTGTGAAACACTACACACACACATCATGAAATGGAATGTGAAATATGCATTGCATGCTAAACATCATGTCCAAAACTTGGAGGAAACGGTTACGCACTCATGCGCAATAATTTTATGCACATCTCATCGACATAATTTTGAAAAAATTGCAATGACAGCTTGACAAAATTTTATAATAATAAATCCATATCCTCAAACAAACACGTTTTGCAAAGAGCTGTCAAATAACTGAGTAATGTGATGATGACAAAATATATAAGGACCTGGTGACGAATTCTTTAAGGAGATTTATAAGGAAACCTGACATGCTACAGTGATTCACTCTCATTTTTTTCTGCAGCCACCATCGCATCCCATCGCGTACGTGCATATTACACAATAAAAAGGGGGATATGATATGATATGATGACCATGTGTTTTAATTTCATTTTCGTTTCAATCGCATCTCTCTCTCTCTATCTCCTTTCCTAACACCGTCACCATTTGTCAGCCGCCGTCACCCATGCATCATGTACCTGACTTGGCAACTAGGCCTATTTATGTGGTTAAGTGGTTTACGTGATTTGGGACTGACGGAGTGCACCAAAACCAGCACAACACTCCATATCCATATTTACTTTTTCTTTTTTGCACAAAAGCACATACATCTATAACATCTAAATTATTATGCACCATACAAGACGTTATCACCTTATCTTGAATATGTGGAAATCACGTAATTAGCCCACATAATAAATATATCAGTCCCTATATTTTTTTAACCCAGTCAAACTTTTTATCAAACTTCCATATCCACTTTAACTTGTTATTTTAATAGTTTTAATATCTAACCAAACCAACCGATTTTTTGGATGCATCTTTATATATGTATAGTAATGTACTATGAACTATGAATTTCCCCAAAATTAGTCATGAACTCAGAAGGGAGCCAGTCAAGTTGGAAACAAAAATCCATAAAATTGCTTTCTTCTGACGAGCCATGTTATTCCCAACTTTTTACCATTTTAAAGGAGATAACAGCAATAAAGTAGCTATTATAGCGAGATTTTTTTATGCTCGTAAAATAGTAAACCAGTATGGTTCGTTGTACCCAATAAACGTGTGGACACAACATGGAGACAAAATGAAAAGGTAGGTGCATATATGAATCACCTTTCTCATTTGCCGGAAAAAGATAAGATGACACGTATTACGGTTTAAGCAGACCGATGCATCGGCACATTTAGGTCGGCATTTCAACGCTGCTAAAAAAATTTAATTTTATATCGAATAACAACATGGTTATATAGGTAAAACAAATACCATCTCAACATTCGGTACTTAGAATTCAATTGAATCACAAACCGACTATTATGAAACTATGATCATTTCAGTTAAATGAATTCTTACTTCTTCTCGTCTCATAACTTCCAAATGAAGCTTTTTCTGTAGCTCTTCACAATCCTCCTTATATTTCTCCATTTCCTCCTTCGTCTGCCTCATTTTCTTTTTGAGGACATCTAAAAGTCCTCCTTGCTGCATTTGCGTAGTGGCCATGATTTGATCTTTAATTTTAAATTTTATAATGTGCACAAAAGCACCACAGGTGGATTACAAGAAAGACAGGTAATTATTGTGAAACCAAGGACCAACTAAAATTTAGCCCTTTAATCGAAGCTAAATTATATTTTTTTGCACACTATTTGTTTTGGCTCAGCACAATGTCACCCAATATATATCTCACTTCACTTTAAACTGCCCTAGATTCCAATAAAAATAATAGTTTTTCTTCAACAACCTCTTCTTCCCTGCATAAGAGTAACTTATTAAGTATTAAGGTAAATTTTATAGTAATTTGGCAAAAAGTCTGTTTCACAATTTGACAAAAAGTTTTTTCCAAAAGTGGTTTTAGTGTCGATGTAAAAATTTGAAACTTTTTTTTCTTTTCACGTTTGTTTACAGAAAATTTCCGCTTTTCTTTCTCCTCTTTTGCTCATGAAATTTTAATTTCAGACAAAAATACTTTTCTTGTTTTATATTTATATATCTTTTTTGTATATGGTGAAAGATGAGCAGCAAAATGGAGTTAAATTATTGTATTGAAGTAATTCAGTTAAGTTTTTCAATGATTTCTGATGGGCAGTGACAAGTTAAACATGAAAAGTAGTGAACTTGACTGTTTGTTGGCAGCACAAAATAACACACACATTCAGTAACAGTAACTAGTAAAAAATACAGAGCAACAAAACTCTTTTCTCTCGATGGATGAGATGATGATATTGTTATTTTTCCAATTGAATCAGCAAGCAGTGGAGCTTTGAGAGATGAGATGAGTATAGAAATTCTCTTACTCAATTCAATAGTGATGGAATGAAAAAGCCGACGGTCTTACTCTTTACTACCCAGACTGTTAAGAATTATGTTATGTGTGTAAAGTCAAGAGGTATATGTATATATGATTTTTCGTACAATGTATATCACAAATCCATCTCAAAGCAAAAGAAGGATCAAATAGTTTTGTGTGTATACTTTTTGTGCTTTTCAATGGGAGTGGACGATGAATGTCGACGACGACTACGACGACGAGAGATGCTGATGATGATGATGATTATCCCATATAGCCATAGCCGAGTTGGGTATAAAGGTAGGGATATCCATAAATTTCTTAGGTATACTAAATATCCTTATATGTTCATAATATAGTTTGGGTTTGCATTTATTACAGGAGGAGAGCAGGCAGGTTGGATGTTGAATTGAATTGGATAGATCTGTGGATTGGAAGGATGTATAACATTCCTAAAACTTTTTTCTTATATCTATAATGTCATACTGTAAAATAGCATAGATATATATCTATACACAACACGCCACGGCAATGAATTTTCTCGTTTTTTGCCCGTCTGCAGTCTGCACGTATGAGCAGTGTGTAGTATATGTGTGGTACTAGTACCCACTAGTTTGCTTATGCCTTTTTATTGTAGTATTGGTGGCTGTAAAAGGAGAAAATCAAGGCGGTGGCAGAACACATACAATACAACATTGTAAGTTTGTGTTACATGTTACATACCATATTATATTCCTCCACGATATGAGTGAGATGATAATATGAATATAGAATTCTCACATATGTATGCAACATACAGCCCATATTTATATGTATCAACATCAACAACACACATCCACATCCCCTTCTTCAATGTATCAAAAACATGCATGATGTTAATGGTAGATTCGGTCGTAGGTAACTTGTTTTACGGTTAAAGCTGGGCAAAAATGTGTAAGTTGCATTTAATATCGTGTTATGCATAGTTTGGATTTAGATATAGTTTTGGTGATGGTGATGATGATGATGTCTATGTTTGGTTTAAGTCGGGGCTCTGTAAAAACACACCACCACCCATGAGCCCTTGATTTTCAGAGTGTATATGAAGCTGCTCTTCTTGTGTAGACCTGTATTATATATTAGTATCTGAGTTTTAACTCCCAAAAGAGATGTAATATGTAATGTTGCCATTGCATTGGGAAACTACAGAGACTTTGTTGCGAGAGAAGAGTAGCCAAAGAAAAAGACAAGAGAGGATAGACCTCCCGTTCGCGTTCATTTACTCCTGTGTTTTGCTGCTTGGTTGAGATGTAACTTTTTCATGATATTCCTAACTTTGTAAGAAGATTCCCTTTTCTTGGGGATTGCATATGAGTGACGCTGAACAATGGTGATGGACAATTAATTATTCATCATTGTTATTGTTATTTTTATATATCACCGAATGCAACTACTTTGCCATGTATTTTTCACACAAGAGGCTGGCTGGCTGACCCCCAGGTTTTTTAAATCTCAAAAGGGAGAGAGACATATATATATATAAAAAGTCAAGATGTGCACTATGCATCTTAAAATGCAGTATAAACTGGTATAAACGGGGTATATCATGCAACACAAATGATAATATGGGATGCAACATGCAATACATAGTTTTATATTTAAAGACGAGACTCCAATGAACTCAAATGAAAGTAAAAACTTTGATTTACATACGTTTTTTCATGGGACTTTCAACTAACCATGTTTTCGTGCTTGATAGCTTTTTAAATGGGCATGAAACGAATGCAGTGGGATATTATTATGTTGTTGTGCGTTATGTGTGAAACTATAAAAGTTATGCAACATAGAGACTCCTTTTCATTTTCCCTTAAGATGAGCAATAAGACAATACATTTTGTTTGGCCTATGAAAAGAAATCAAAAGTACAAAAGACGCTGGTTTTGCACTCCGACTTTAGCGTGGCAGTTGCTCTCACTCACCTCATGAATATTTTTATGCACGGTATAATTTGGTATATATATATTCTTGAATTGCATTGGCTTTGGCTTTGGGAGAGCTGGCCATAACTATACGATGGTCTTTTCGCTGATGTTGTTGATGTTACAACCATATATGGACATGTTTACCGAAGGATATGTAAGACGAGATGTGAATTGTCACTTTTTCTTCGCTCTGTATATATAGTACGAGTGTGAATATTTGTCTTTGTAATACTAAGTTTTGTGCGTGTAAAAGATTTGATTTGTTTTTTTTGCTTTGACATTGGATTCGCCAACTGTTATGATAAAAGGAGAAAAATGGAATCAAGGTTGTTTTAGGAGCTTAAGAAGGTTAAGAATTTTGAAGATTGATGGATGACGTGTCATATAAGTCATGAGGAACTTTTCTGCTAAACACTAGAAATGAGTAGTACGAGGAAGGAATAAGAAGAAATTAAATGAGCACATGAAAGTCAAAAGTATAATGTGATTGGATGATGGCATGGCACATGGCACTTACTAATTGACAATTCACATTCAGATGAAAAGTTAGATACGCTTTAAAAAGTATTTAAGATCTCTCTGCCTCTGTCTGTGCAATAATTCCTTCTTAGTATTTCCCATAAGGATTTGCAAGGATGATGATATTAAGTTTCATGAAATCAAGGGCTTTTCTCTATAAAGCATCCTCTCTTTTTCGTACATCTAAAAGCCTAATATACAAATATATTGTATCATCATCAACCCATCACATCAGGATCAGCAAAGGCAAACAAAACAATGGGGGAATGGTGTGCGGTGGCATTGACTGTTAGCTCGAATTTGAATAGAATATACCTAAATTCTTCAGCCGAGCCCTTTTTTTGCTAATCAAGGAAAACTATTTTTAAAATGACAGTCGTGAATTTTCTAAAGCACAGAAAGAGACAGATATCTAGGAGAGCAAAGCATTGTCATCGTCATCATCAACACAACCATTTAAAAGCACGTACCCAAACACTTTTTTTTTACATCGGGAGGCAAAATCCAAGTAATTATTTTACTTCCGGACAAAGTGGAAACACAATCAGATGGGGTTTTGGGGAGTAAATTAGAAGTGAAGCCAGTCGAATCATGAAATGTCCAAGTTTAGCTAAGCCAACCCAAAGCCGTAGATCAAGATTGGCTGTCTCTATATGCATGTAACGTTGTGTTTTGTGTTATACTGATGATGACAACTTTAAAATGAAATGTTTAACAACATGCTCGCTCTTAAACACTAAATACTGAATGGGAAGGGTGGACCTCAAATACTTTTTTCTGTCCTGATGACACAAAAGCAATTAACTTCTAAAGGAACTTGTAATTCTAATGTAACATGCATGTAGAGCAGGGGGAGGATTGGCTAGCTAACTTGCCTCACAGGTAGGTAGGTATTATCTAGGTATTACGCTAGATACATATTTATTTTTATAATATGCATACCCCGTTCTGTTTTTATATATTTGTATATGTCATTGTTGTTAGGTGTGCGTACTTGTGAAACCATGAAGCATAAACTTACGCTTAAACAGGTGTGTATGCTCATTGTTAGAGGAATGTCATGATGAATGATATGTAGATGTAGAGCTGAGTATATATATCTAAGTCTCATTGCAATGTGAGCAATCATCATCATCTCTCTCAAAGTTGACGAGAATGATCATCATGGCGTGGTGGTGATCATGATGATGATGATGGTAGCACAAAACTTTTTAAACAAATTTTTATTGTGTGTACTTTTCTAACACTAAAGTGGGATTTGTGCCGGTAGTTGGAAGAGAAAATAGTTATAATTAACTTGTAAAAAAGGGAATTGTAGTCTAGTCTAGCCTGATTGTTTACCTACACGAGGGCAGAGTGTACACACGCTTGCAATAGATAGAGTAGGCATAGAATTCGATTTCAAATAGATGATGTATTGTTGGATAAAGTTTTTTTTATTGCTGAAACCGTACCGCACAAACATGATTCTAAAATTTCTCGTTAGTAGATTATGTATCGTCTATATGTTTATATATAATGTAGTGAAGCCTGAAAGGGTGATGGAGATGGAGAGAATGATCAATGGGGATGGTCTAGTCATTAGTGACTAGGTCGCATTCATCCCATACATTATACATTATTGTATTCGCCAATAAAATGCTACGCACACCATTAAAAAGCAAATTCCTGAGCCGTTCCATGAAATGAGATTTTATGCAGATATAAATGTACAGATAGATGATGATGGGTATTTTTTGCATTTTCAACTATTTTATATAATGCTGACAAAAGTTAAAAAGTTACAAAGTTTTCCTTACATCATCAACCTTTTCATTTTAATGACGGAGGTAATAAATACTGATTTTTACTTAATGGAAAGTGGCAAAGGCAATGGCTTCACGTATGCCCATTACTTTTTCATTACTAATTTCCTGAAGTTCATTGCCTTCTCTGTCACGATGAATATCTATCCAGATTCAGATAAAATATGCGTGAGTTACGTAGGTAAAGACACTAGAGTGACTAGCCTTTAATTATGAATGCGTAGCGAGGAGATCAGGATCAAAGTTGACTGTAAATTATTGTTTGAAATTTTAATCTGGGAGTGTTGATTAAAGAACTTACTTTACGTTTGTTTTCCAACATCAACATCCATCCAACTCTTATTGTGAACATTCAATGTAATTTCATAGCGTTATTATAACGGAATGCGGACTATGAAGTAAGGATGTGATTGGATGAATGTGTGTTATTGTCACAATCGCAACTGTTCTGGTGATTTATTATCAACTAATCCAAAGACATAACAAGACCTAAATACTGTTTTGAGATAACAATATTTACGATATGACATGTAGTGATATTCCGTCTGACATCACGTCATATAGTATTTTGTAGATTTTCTCTTAAGACAAACACGAACAAGAATCAGAAAGTGATTCATTTATTTATCATCATATTTCATGACTGTCAGCAGCAAAAGACAAAAGAATCTTTCTTAAATCATGAGCTCAAATCAAATCACATATCCCGAAAGATTGTGCAAGCTTATAATCAGTAGATAACAGAAAAACTTATTTCACGTCACATGTGTACACACAGGAAATCTGTTACAGAAATTTCTCTGAAAGACTCTATATTTTAGTATGCGATTCGTCAGCCAACTGACTGACATGAAGAGGATTCTCAATTCTCATAAATTTTATGAATATGCGGTGTCACGTAGGCGCTGCTTTTAGCAAACATTAAAAAATGCAGCTGAATAACCCAGTCATTATAACTCATTTGCATTCAACCATTCCATGTGGGTATTTCTTTTTGGATGATGATGCATGATGCAGTACATTACACCATACGAGTTTCTAGGTGTTTCCTGTCGTACCGGAAGTAGGACTAAAAAGCGCTATGTAAACTCACTCTTGTTTGAGCTGCGTATGCAGATGGTCATTAGCGAGGACGAGAAGTGGCAATCTTTTCTAATGAGTTGATTATTTACGCGTAGAGGCTACTTTTGTAAGAATGAAATATATAAATAAAGTATATACCATCTACATAGAGGATTTAAATGATATGATTTCTCCCTAAAACCTTTGGACCTGCTGTTTCTAAAAGCAGAGCGACATTGAATGACAGGAATAGGATCCGTGAAATTTCTTTTCTTACTCATTTCAACGTATTAGAGGAATACGGAGTATGAATGTAAAATTTTATATTATTACCAAAGCATTAACCGACAGAAGCAGTAGTAATTTTCCTTCCGAGCTCAATTTTAAAGGAGAGCGTAAGCATAATCATGAACAAATTTTGCATGTAAAATATAGTAAGCATGACTATGCATAAAATTATTGACAAGAAGAAGTCAAGTAAAAAAAGCTTTTTTAAAAAGCATTATCTAAAAAGCTAGATAGCAACACACAACAACAACACACATACCCTTTTAAGTTGGCCGTTAATGACGTTATGAAGCTCGTTCTGAATGATGCTGAATTTCATCATGGTATCGGAAGCGAAAATGGAACCAAATCCTCCGACAAGAGCAAATCCGGGATAGTCTGCACATCGTTTTCGTCGTCGTTTCTCTCGTTCGGAAATAGCCTCAGTGCATTCACTGGGACACCTAAGTCTTGCTAACTGAGCTTCCTCCTCAGTCTCTGTGTCATTATCATATAGTCTCAAATTGGTGCTACTGCTTCGACTACTACTCAGACTACTACTGCTACCGTAACTACTATCACATTCGATGGAAGGAGCATTAGGATTATTGCTACTGCTTGACTGTTGAGCACCATGAGAATAAGACTGTTGATCTCTTCGCCCACGATTATTTCGTCTTTGTCTGCCTCTACCACTGCTAGCACCATCGCCACCACCGCTTCTGCCTCGCTGCTGCTGAGATCTGGCGTTCGCACCTCCACCTCGACGCGGAGATGCTGAGACTGGTGAGGCTGTTGAGTAGAGGTCTTCAGCTGAGTCTGCTTCGTCACATGATGTCGCAGGCTTGTGCTTTTCCAACATCTGGTATACTCTCTGAACTGCCTCACGAGTTCGACTAACTTGCTCTGAGGCGGGTCTCTTGTTATTATTGCTACTCTTCTCTTTTTCCTCTACTACTCCTACTCCTTCTGCTGTGGATGAGGAAGCTGAAGAGGCAACAGTAGAAACGGCTCCCATCTGATCCTGTTGCTCAGACTGTTTCTGATTCTCCTTTTTACACGGGTAGTTTTGGGCACTTTGTTCCATTTGTTTTCTCCTCTCTGGATCCGCTGCTGGTGAAGAGGTTTGGGGTTGTGTTGCTGTTGATTTATTTTTCTTTCCGTCTTGACATGCCCCTTGCTCAGGGGTTGAGCCCTTATCTGACATTTTGGCAAGTGTGTGGTGGGGTAGTAGTAGCACCGAACACAATTACAAGTAGAATAACTT
Organism: Orchesella villosa; assembly: GCA_036850725.1. Lineage (NCBI taxonomy): Eukaryota > Metazoa > Arthropoda > Collembola > Entomobryomorpha > Orchesellidae > Orchesella > Orchesella villosa. The sequence goes on along the minus strand of JAANSM010000214.1, from coordinate 20,573 downwards.
GAACTGTCAAAAACAGACTATAAAAACTGATTGCCCGGGACTTCTCCTCCAAATCTTCAGGAGATGAAAGTTGTGAAGGTACTAAAGAGATGGTGAGATGCCTGGAAATGGTATCCGTCTTCGAAAGTTTGTTCGTCTTCAACCCTTTCTCCGCGACCTTCTCATTTGCTAACCTAGTTAGCTAGTAGTACCATATGAATGTTGATGTACTTTTTGAGAGAAGAGTTGATCAGATGTAATGTTGTAAAGTGTGTATATTATTATCATGAGTTGTTGCAACAACATTGAGCCAACCCTATAGCATCTGTAGTGGCCACACACTAGTGAGATCCATCAGCATGGTTATGGTACGTTAGTAACTGAGAGACCTGTTGCTTTACGCTGCTGTGACTTCTTCGACAACCACCACGATGTATACTTATATATATATACGGACGTACTTGATACTTGATTATGACTACGACTTCATTCAGCAGCTCTTCTCATCTTACTGTCAAGGTTGTCCCCCTTGCTTATTATAAGCAATATGTATGCTGAGTCAATGTAATATTATATTTGTGACTTGAAAAAAGCAGGCAACAAAGATCACGCTGAGTTATAGATGTTGTACTCGTCCTTTTTCAATCGTATCCTGATAAAGATGACGCCTCTGCAATCAATGGTCAAAGAGCGGACAGAGACGACAGAATTGCAGTGATTTTTCCTTGCTTCAAAGCTGCTGCGGATTTTATTGGCATTCTATTTATTTTACGGAGAGGTAAGTTTGAGATAGTAATGTGTTTACAGTATGAAGTTTGTTGTATTGTCAGGAACAGGTAATTAGTTCAATAGAATATTTTCAAAGTTCATAAAAAGGGTTGAAACCATTCTGACATTTTGGCTGTGTGCCTGATTAACGGGACATTGACTGAATCTACTAGTGTATACGCTTCGTTGCGAAATAATTATGTAGGCGGAACCCGGGGCTTCAACTATGCTTCACAAACTAAATCAGCTCAGTCCGAGACGCATGAAAGTTAAGTGAAAATTCAAATGAAATGCGATCAAATTTATCTTAAAACGTCTTCTACTATTTAGTCTCACATTCTACTCTTAATAAATGTTGGCTGACAAATTAGCTTCATTACATTACAAGTAGGTAGGAAAAATTATAAAAAATTATTTCTTTCCTGTTCCGTTTATCGTGTCTCATCCAGGCAAACTAGTTCAATTAACTTTTAAGCTTGCTTATATAGTCTTCTTGTCATATCGATTTTGGAATGGTTCGTTCTACTCCTACACAAATTTCATCCCTCATTAGGGATTAATGTGGTTGCTCAGTCTGTATAAAATTTCTTCAAAAAATGAGGAAGTAGCCAACGAAATGTCTTCTTGCAGTTAATAAAGTACATACGACGATTATAAAGATGGGACGAATAGTAGTAGTAGTAGCAAAATAAGGAACGGTAATACACAGTAGTAGCCTTTTGAGCAGTAGCGTTTTGAGTTCGAGAGTCAGACAGTAGTTGAAGTAGTTCACACAAAAGTTGTATTTGAATTCGAATTCAACAGGGATATAAATGTCAGTATATATGTCGTTGAGTTTGTATAGCAGAGGAGTATATTCAGTTATAAAAAGAGATTATCTAAAACGGCAACGGCGACACATATCACTTGATTGCCCGAGAGAACTTATAGTTTGGTGTTTGGTAGCAGGGGAATATGGAGGTGTAGTCTATATATTTTGTACAATTGTACACTTCAAAGTTTTTGGTTTGTGTCGTACTGAGAAATGAGTATAGAGTGTACTCCTGCTTTCAGTCGATGATGAGGATGAGGATGATGTGATGTGATGTGATGTCGATAATCTCTTGCTATTCTTTATACAATTTAAATTGGGACGACGAGTGTTGACTTAGTTTTCTTCCTTATAATACAACCAACCCACAGGAGAGATAGAGGTGTGGTAATAAGGCTCAAATATAAAACGGAAATGTCCTCACACCTACGTCGGATGACTATAATTTTTATAAATTTATGAAAAGGAGGTAATGGGAGGAGAGGAGAAAAAATGATAAAAACAACTACAAACTATGTACAGTAAAGAAATATTTTCGAGAAGCGACACGAAGCTGGAAGGAAACGAAACTGCGAGAGCATCATGAGCAGAGGATGAGAGCATTCTTTCAATTCCTTTAAGCAATGTAATGTCAGAATAAGAAAAAAGGTTGAAGCTTGTTCGAAAAAAAAGTAAGAGAAGCGTTAGGAAAAGCAGAAGGCATGATAGGCATCCAACACATATCATTCCGTCGCATTCTGTCTTGGGTTCCTCTCCACTTTCCTCCCAGAGAGAGTACATGTTATAACCATGTCGTCTTTCACTCTAAACGCCCGACTGCTATTTAGAGTGACGACTGAAAGTTATCGTTTAAAAGCTTCAAAGTATTTTGCGCATGTGTGCATTACTTTATGTATGCGTGATGTATTTTACCTACCAAACCCAACCAGTACATTTTTTTCAGGTACTATTCCGTCTGTGCAGTTGTGTAACCAACCATGATCCCTTATCCCTATGCATGCATGTTTTATTGAGGAATATGTGACAAGTACGTACAGCGCTCCTCTACATCTCCCGCATGTAGTCACCAGCCTCCTCTGAGCTTTCGAACCCCCGAGAAAAGAGTTGAAACTATTAATTCATGCCATCTTAAAAAACACCAGATCACTTTCGAAAAATCTGCCCGAGTTGTAATAAATTTTGTTCTGTACTGCTTGCAAGTACAGACGTACATATCTTCCAATGTGTTTATATTATGCACCATTTCACTGTTCAACGAGTAATTTCTGTGCTCATGTTCGGAAAAGATGATTCACGACAAGAAGAGCATCTTTTCATTTACGCAACGCAAGAGAATGGGATGGTTTTGGAGGACACCCCACGGTGGAGTAACTTTCCGATTTCCGAGCATTTCATTTCACAGTTTCCCCTTCTCAACCGACCCGACTTTTCATGAAAATTAGTCATTGCATAGCATTGAATGATGATGCAAGTAAGGATTTTATCCTTCTCTCGGAAAGAAGAACACAGATTTCTGCTTGAACGTTTTGTAGACTATACCATGTTTTCTCGGTGTTGAAGAATGATGCCATGCCGTATGCGAGTTTATCATGCAAAAGAAAACTTCATCCTATTTTTGGATCAGTATGAATGTTGTAACTTCTCAAATCCTTTAGCTTCGAACGAATGCATGTTTATCTTGTGCAAGCAAACTACTAAAAACTACATTGTAATATCATTCAACCATTCTTATGGTCGTACATAAAATATTTTCCCCCAATTTTTCTCTCTCTTCACTCATGTAGCTTCACGTTGGGTTCCTGTCGACAGATATTTTATGAAATATACAACACATGTGTATACTTTTCATCTAGTTATGATGATGATGCCGCAGTAGGGCTAAAAAATTCTGACATATTTCCCCGTTATAAAATGAATAGTGAAGATGCTTAATTTTTTGAGTAAATTTCCAATCATTTCCTTCAAATTGGAAGAGTCTAAGTGTCTAACTTGTGAGACAGGAAGGAAGTAAAAAAGCTCTCACAGTAGGAAATCCCCAGGATTTCATTACCTTGAGAGTTGAAGTTACGATGCGGAATTGTCTCCGACAAAAATGAGACACATGGCAAATGTGGATAGCTCTTAAGGGTCATTTTCAAAAACTGTTAAAGCGGAACCTGTTAGGTTCTCGTAACGAATGTTAATGCCTAGTGGCCAGCTGTAGCTCGTAGCCATTTTGTTCAACTACCATTTTACGTCCCAAATTATGAATTACTGTCACTTGTATATCGCATCGGTGACAAAAAGCACTGCCTCATTTATCATCAACAGTTCAATTATACGACTGTTTTGATAGTTGAAATGGATTTCCTCAGGAAAAAATGTGAAAGTTTGAAATGAATACGAAAAATTATGATTCCGGAATGGAACATTTTTCTCTAGTCAGTAATGCAAATACCAATATATATATATATTATCTCTAATCCGACTTTCTGTATAAGAAATATACTGTTCCAAGTCCTTTTAAGGGTGGCAATGACGTAAAGTTTGGAATGCTTGCCAAAATTAAACGAGGATAGCGTTTTAGGCTAAAAATACATTGCGACACACACGTTTCAACTCAACCTACGAAAAGCGAGGAGTACAGAGAACAGAAGTTAGAGAAACGAAAAATTTTTCTAACATTTATGCAACCTCAGTTCTGTGTACACAATGTGTGGATTTTTAATGTACACACACAAAAAGTTTTTACCAACCAGACGAGACTCGCCTTGCTAAATGAACAACATGAATATATAGATATGCATCTTATATATATATGTACCTATGTACTAGGTTGGAAAATAAAAGTAAACTATTGAAGGATTTTTTAAAAAGAAACAGCCAAAGTACAAAATGAAACTAAGCCGGAGTCCTAGATTTTTTCAACACAGGAAAAATAAACGACTGGCATGGCACTGTATGCCTACTTCATTTTTTTCCTCTCTGTAAAGAAAACCGTTCATTTCATGCGCAAAAAATGAAAGCAGATTGCAGCAAAAAGAAGAAGTTTAATTATGCTTATATACAAATTGTTTTTAAGTAATTTGTATTTTTGTAATGATGAGCATCGCATTGTAATGCAGATCTTTACTTGTTTCGAACAATATGGCTTGGCCATCTGACAAATTTAATTTGGGCAACCAGTCTACAAACAAATGATGACTTAATTGGTCAAAGTTTATATGGATGACCATATATAATTGTTCTAGAAGAGACATTCATTTCATTCCCTTCATTTTGTGATTGTATATCAAGCCAAATACCAAACTATATGTATCACGTTTTAATAAGGTCAGAGACACAACTTGTTCAATTGAATTGGAATGATCGTGTACATATTATTCACCTTACATGGGCACGCGGTGTCAGATTATTTATAAGCAAATGACCATCATCATTCATACCGTACAAAGTAAGTGCACCTGTACGGTAGAGACAAGTGCCTAAAAGCAACTGTTGAAATGATTCAATTTGTCTGGGATAATTAGACCAAACAAATTTGCCGATATTGTATAAAGAAAATATGGGCATTTGGTCTCTATTTATTTTATAATATAGAAAATCGGAATATGATTATATGAAAGCTTGTTTAAGCTTATTGGGTTGCCGTCAACTGATTCCTATGGGTAGATAAAAGCATAAAAATTCCAAAGGCTTACGTTCTGGAGAGATTTTTCCTTCTCCTCGAGCTTGGTGTTGGCTTGCATAAGGTTCTCCTGGCAGGTATCAAATTCGTTTTCAATTTGCTGGATCTTCTTCTGCAAATTACGGACCTCCTCCTCAAGACGATCAGCTCGAGCGTTGGCGTCCCGGGCATTCTGTTCAAGAGTATCTGCCCGGTCCATCGCATTGTCCTTCTCAAGCTTCATCGCTTGCATCTTCTTCTTGATGGCATCCATTTCTGCTGGTTTTTGTTTAGGGGACTGTCCTCACAAAAAATAATCTGAAAATCACAATTAAAATGTGTTCATGAAACTATATTAGCACGATATGTATGATGAGTGTACGTGTGCAATGTGAAATGAAACTGCAGATTGGGCTTTTTGGAGACACATCCTATTTCTGCACTCAAATAGCTGTATGTATAAGTAGTGGAACAAAAAACTACAAGTCGTTATCACAAAAATGATTTCCGCCATATGTGAACTTTCCATTTGGATTTCAACAAACTGATCCATAAATTCCCAGGAAATTGGAATAAAATCACAGTTCTGAAATGCAGAACGTTCACTTCCCATAATAAAATCTGAACGGGGTATATGGAGAATCCGTAATATAGGGAATTCTTTAATATTTCTGTATGCAGCAGGTCATGTCTCCAAAAATTCCAAAGGGCATAGTTATATCTTGTAGACCCTCATACAATTTCCAAACTTGTTATCACAGGTTTACTGAGCGAAATGTGTGAAAACAGGTGGCGAGAGTAACAACTTATTTTCTGATATGCGCTTAAGGTGACAAGTATGCGACAAGAAAACAATAGTATTGTATAAGGATGTGGTGATAAAGATGATAAATTTTATAAGAAGGGCACGGCACCTGAAAAAAAAAGGTGACGAAGAGACTACTGTATAGCCGCGTGGCACAGGAGACACAAGCCGCTGAGAACTGACTTGTTGCAACTGAGCAGAAGAGACTGGGAAATAGAATGCCTTCTATTTCTATTCTTTTTCCACCACACGTACTTGCCTCAAAAGATATGTAACGTCTTCACTTCAGAGCGCACTCAAAAAACTAAAGCAGCATTCATATCGTCATCTTCATCATCATCATCAACAACACCCATACTATGGTATGCATGGAAGCAAGGAAGGATCGAAAATAGCAAAAGGGAACTCGGCCAGGAAAGGCTGCCAGGGGTTTTGAACACAACATTGACGACCTCATCATGATATTAGTGAAGAAGAAGAAGCAGCATGGCAAGGCACGTTCCTTTCCATTATATATATCTTCCACATTCGATTCACACATACTTTCTTTATATACACCTCCATAATATTTCGAACCGAGCGAGGAGTAGTAGTAGTTGGTGTCGTCTAGAAAATGTATGAAAGTTCTATTTACATACTTCCAATCGAATCTCTTTCCACTTTCATAAGAGTACCTAAAAAAACTACTAAAAGCTTTTGTATAATATCCTCCATAATATTAAATTACGACTGGATTGGATTTAATATGCATAAACCGGATCACAGGAGTAGAAACGCATTTCGAAACCAAAACCAAAGTCAATTGATCATCATATATGCATGGCAAAGAACATGGATGGGCACTAGTGCCTAGTGCATCTACACATCACTGAATAAACTGAATAGGTGCAGTTCTTCTTCTCCAGACCAATTACTATATGATGCTATTTAGGCATATAATTGCGTGGATATAACTAGTCTAGTCAAAACCCATATTGATGTACAGTCAGAGATAAAAATGTGTTTTATGTGTAACAAGCTGTAGCTGTTCATATTCGCACGAGAAGGTACGCCACTAAAAGTTATGCATTCCTTAAGATTATCGGATGTTGATGATGCCGAACGCAGGAGCCGCTACAGACACACAGAGTACATGATGCAGCTTTGCTAGACTCTCCTACTTGTCCCACCACCAATGTCTTCTTGAACTGGTTCTAATTTCTCCAAATATATTCCATCATCTGTTTATAACTTTCGGAAAAAATGGTCCACCTACACACAAACCAGCAAAATTTATTCTCAACGGTATGGTTCGTGGTATGATGATGACTGAAGTATGAGTCAAGTTGATAGTTTTTTTCAACATTTTTCTACATTTTGCAGATTCAGGACAGGTCCTCTTCAGTTAGGACTTGGGGTTCTAGTAAGTAGAATGGATTCAATAGTTTTTTAGAACCCGATATTCCTGGTTAGCATTACGCTACGGTTGCTGCTTCTGAGTGAAACTCATGTCATGTTTCCACACGGTTATTGGAAACCTTATTTTTTACGAAATAGGAACAGATATGATCATCCATCTAAAATTTAGGCAGTCATCAAAAACTCCTTTTTGGCAAAAATCACGTTACTTCCTGTATTCATAAGGTTTTAGGAAAAACATTGCTTCGAATTTCTACTGACTTTACTTATATTCTACTGATACTATGATATATGCTTTAGTATATCCGCATAGCATTAGATTTTGTAGACATAATATTTCATGATGAACATTTCTCCAATTTCTCCGACTTCTTCGTTTGAGATAGATTATAATGTGATAAATGTGCTGGTTATGTATAAATATGATATGATTCTGATTTCCTGCAAAGATATTTTCTGATGTTGCATTTTTTTAGACGAAATAGTGGAGTGTACTGCTTGATTAACACCACTGTATTTTTAGAAGCGTGCAGTGCAGTGCATGTTGTTATCCTTTGGAAATGTACATTTTGCCTTCTGTGAACAAAGCGTTGTTGCTACTTTTTACCAACCAGACCAGACGAAGAGATAGACCACATGCATATACTACGGTCAATGGTATTTTTGCACCCAATAGCAATACTACTATGTTAGTGTTAATGTCTTGTTTTTGTAGATGATGGTCTGATAGTATTATGCCAAATATTGAATATAGCATAATAAAATAGCATAATCATGACATTAAATGTCTATTATGTCTGATGTACGGACATAACCCAAATATTACATACAAACTATAAGATTGCATTAATCATCAATTTTTAATATCTGTCGGAGGCCATCCGTGAATGATAAAAAATGCATATGTATTACGTTTTATTGGCGATAATTATTATATTGATTATATATGTTATTGTTTTTATATGTCGAGCTAAATTAAATTCTTTCAAAAAACAATCGTAGCATTCCTTACCTCACTTAATCACATAATAATTATTGATATTTGATTGTAGTGTTTTCGAATTTTTAGTGAAGTACGTAAACTATTGAAATTTTAAACTTTAACCTTGCTTCAAACTTCTCTTGTAAATTATGAAGTCTTCCACAGACTCGACTGTAGATTTTGTTTTCTTGAGTTGGACAGGAAAAGGTTTGTAAGTAAGAAGATTGTAAAATACAAAAAAAATGCTGCAAACATAGGAATGAATGATGTTCCAAATATACATACACGAAAGTTTGAAAAGACTGTTCGGTTATAAGTTTTTTTAACCGTAAATATGAAATTGTAAAAATAAACTTATCAGTTTTAAGACCCAGTTTGACTACTGGGCAGCGTTACAGAATTCGCATGCAAACCGTTTGAAAATCGGTAAAATAACCTTTGTGCACCAGTCGTGCACATATGCACATTGAAAAATTGCTCAAGATTTTAACTATAAGCTAGTTCTAAACCTCCTTTTGAATTTTGGACTTTTGGAGTCTGTAATAGTCTCTGGGTTTATTGCATGAAGTAGCAACCGTACAACACCTGAAATGTGGATCATGCAAGAAATGCAATCGTATTTATGCAAGGTAACATAGATATATCTCATCGTAGAAGTGGTGGAAAGTCTTGTACCCTGAAGTTAACATCTGGTGCAATTTAATATGAGTGAGATGTGTTTCCAAGTTTGAAGACATCTTAAATAACATGCACATTTAGGTTGATTATTTTCAAAGCTAGCCAATTAGTCACCATGATTCATGATTAGTAACTAGCGATTAGCAAATAGTAATAAGCAATCGTATAATTTTATTGCTCGAAATCCGTTTCATCGAAACTCAATTGTGCACATGTTGCAAACATGAACATAATTTATATGCACCATACTGTAGAACCATCGATAGATAGGTCATTCATATCCATTCTAAACGAGTAAAGCGCTATTATACCACGTAGGTGATATGATGTGATGTCTGATGTCAGCTTATGCTGTACTGTACGATTGTGACGGCTGTGACAAGTGAGGTGAATCTGTCGCTTGTGGCTGATGTTCGCTGGTGGTATCGCGTCCTTCATATTGCAGAACTACTGCTTTTTATTGACAAAGAGCGTCTTTGTCCTTTTGTATTTTGCCTTTTTGCAACAAATATAATAAGCAGATATTCTAAATTAACTGATCTAAAACTGATACCACTTTCTCACAAGATTGGTCCCTTCCTTCTAAGGCAGTCGTTTGACACAAGCAATGAAGATATGATCATGATCGCCTTACGAGAAAAGAATTTCCTTTTTCATTCCCCGATAATTTCTTCCATGTTAGGTAAATGTGAAATGAGAAGGAAGAAAAATGGGACCAAGGGAAGTGACGGTTGCATACATAATATAATACATACGATTTCACGACAATCCAAGGTAAGGTTAATTTCTGCACATGCTACTGTAGAAAATGCTATTAAAACCTTCTTAATTTCACATTCTATTCGCAAATGGAAGCATTTACAAAGGAAGATGCACTTGTGCTGTCAGGACAGGCATTGTGAAGTAAAGAATCAGAATATCCTAATACAAAATTACAAGACACCCACCATACACCATGTACCATTAAGTCATAAAATACACTATGGTTGAATGAATGAAAGAAACTTAATGTTAGATATAAATTGATTTAATTTAAAATATTTTAATTGCATTCTTTCCAGATAAAAGTTTACAATGATTTATTNACACTATGGTTGAATGAATGAAAGAAACTTAATGTTAGATATAAATTGATTTAATTTAAAATATTTTAATTGCATTCTTTCCAGATAAAAGTTTACAATGATTTATTCTCATGTCGATTCAGACGTAGACATTTGGTAAAAATCTTAACTTCATAAGTGTACAAAATATTTAAAACAAAACGTTAACACGCAGTCAATTCAATATTAATGTTTTCGGCTTTCATGTCATAAAAAGAAAATTTAGCAAATTATGTTACAGGTCACAGTATATAATTACACGAGTTTTATATCCTTTTTCACAATATGATCTATTTAGATTCAGTAAGTATCATGTTTCAACACCAAGCTTGTACTTTTTCGATATCTACATACTGTGGTAAACATCTCGATAGTCTGAAATCACTCTAGGTTGGCTTTCTTTGATACTCGGGGCAAGATACGCCATAATCTTCCAACGAAAGATATTTTTCAGAATTTTTCAGCATGAATCTGAAACAACCAAAACATTTGACGATTTAGAAGTTTGTTCTGTCTTATTAAGGTTTACAATGTCCAATCGACTTACTTTAAAAAGTCCTCAACGTATTTTTTCAGTGTGTCGATTCCTTCGGGGTCTAAATTCGTGTATGTTAAGCAGCCTCCCAATTTCGCTAAAATTAGAAAATCGTTTTTTTTTTCATTTATATGATAATTAATGATAATCCAAAAGAATAACGCTAAATATTACTGAATAGTCTCATTAGATGTGAAGCTCCATAGTACTCCGTTAATTTCTTCTTTCCCTTTTCTGGCTGCCCTTCAATTTCTTTTAATATCTGACAAATAGTGAACACATTTAGACATTTATAATAGCAGATGTCACAATTTTTGGCAATATTATTTGGATTAAATGTTCAGCTACAGATTTTATGAATCAATCAACCTACCTGTTCGTATTGAGATCTTTCGAATCGGTATAATAACTGCGGTCCCAACATTGTATTGAAGTACTGCTCTAGCCCCTCACATAAATCAATTGCATTCTGATCACTTTTCTTCTTTGCCTTAAGGTACTCATCAAAGATCTGATCCACTGTGCATCTTGCAGGAATATTCACCAACTAAATTAAGTTATTTCAAGATTCCAACACTTTAAAAAGGATCTTTACCAGACTTGAAAAAATAATAATTTGTTGAAATCTACAATGTTACCCTTTTCTGGCGTGTCACTGAATCCCAGTCGTCAACTAGAAATATTTTTAATTGTTCTGGAATCATAATGTGTACTTCCTGTTTCGATACGTAGTGGCTCTCCTGAAATTGCAAAAATTAATTATGTAACATAAAGTCTCCAATCGCTTAGTAGACCGTATATCACAATTTAATTCTTACAGCTTCAACGTAATCATTTTTTCTTCTTCTTCGTGAAGAGTCTGACTCAACAGGTTCAGATTTAATGGATGATTTCTGTTTTGATGACTTCTGGTCCATCACAGGCGTTGAAGATCTTGAATCAGTTGTGGACATATTGTTAACGCTACTTGTATCACTGCCCAAGGATTTCTTCTTGGGCAACTTCCCCGTGGCCTTAGCTTTCGCTGCTCGCCTAAAAATACACACCCCAATCATGATAATATGTGACTTTTATGGCTAAATGTAGAAACTGCGTTGCATTAAATTGTAATCTTACATCGATTCATCGTAGGCAACTTTAAGTTCCCGTTGTTTTTCCAAATTTTGCTCTGAATATTTAAGGACCCTACGTTCCAGGACCCATTCGTCCCAACTATGGCAGAAGACAAAACAAAATGAATTACAAACTGACAACACATACATAATACAAGTATTACAACATTAGCCTACAGTCTAATTGGAAAATGGCAGAATTTAGTAGTAAAAATCTTACTTTTTGCTCCACCCGGCATAATGAACCCAATAAGCGTGCTCCTTCTCGTTATCCCTAAACTCCTTCTTTAAAACTTTTCCTTCGTAAATCAAAGGTCCATGAAAACATAAGACTCTCTCATTATCCACAAACTTGGGAGGTGTCGGTGATGTACCTTAAACGTCATAAAATTCAAAAGCATCACCAATACGCCACTTTAAAAGCTACATATTACGAATGGTCAACGGTTGACGGTTGGCTATTACAAAATGAGTAAAGATTACCCTTTTTGCTAGTGCTGGGCATTTCCGAGTCTACAGCCTCTGCTCTAGGCATGGTTAGTGAAAACTTTTGAACTCAAAAAAGTTCTAAATTCCTGATCCTTATCACTCAGTTAAACAATCCCTTCGGTCAATTTAAAAATACCAACTTCCTTTCAAAAGCATTTGAGAAACTCACAACTCACAATCGCCTTAAAAATACTTTGAGCTTGCACAAACAATAAAATAATACTATAAGATCTCGACAGTTACAGTTAACCTAGTTTAATTATACAAATTAACAAGAAAGAAGCCTTATCAATGTGGAGTTACAAACAAAACATAAAACATTTATCCGAAGGAGATAAGTACAACAACAAGCAGAGAGCACATACAACAATACCAGATACAATGTTTTTATTTGCGCTCTTGAATTTCGTAAATGCACACAAGCTCCTTTCTCAATCTCAACCCGATCCTAATGCCCATCTCTTGATGTTTATTGTGCTGTTCTATGTATATAACAGTGGGAAATGGAGATACATAAGAATTTCTATTCTTCGGTCTCCTCTCGGATCGGTGGTCAAAAACATATATTTACATCATCAATATGGGCTATGGTCTACAAAAGCGGTAATTCTTTTATCCTCTCTCTCAAAGTAGTAGCAAAAACACATGATGAAAAGCATAAGTATGAATCAAAGAGAGATGCGAGAAGAGTGTCAAGTGCTGTTCTTATTGGCGTTTTTTGTGTTCTGTGTCATCGATATTTTAGGAGTCGGTCAGTTGTCAGTTGTACAAACGGGTCACCGATAAACGGCGAGTGAAGTTTAAATTGGATACTGTCTTCTGTGAATTTGTTCTTCGGTCGGACATCAGATGTGACGTAACAACAAAATATTTTGAATTTGTCGTTTTGTTATCCAGTCACCAGTTGGGAACTAATTTTGAAGTTGAATCATACATCATATTGAAATTGATGAAGAAAAACTTGGTTGTGGTGGAGGTAGAAGTTGAACTAGTGAGTGAGCAGCAGTCAGCAATTGCAGTGTGTTAGATGTAAGACCAACAAACAAATAAAAATTGCTTAAATTAACGTTGATTATATAATGGATTATATGCAACATGCGAGGCGCTAGATGTTGATGTTAATTTTTATGATTTGATTGTTTTTCAGGCTGCATTGCATTGTAACGTCACATTTTACAGGCTTTGTCGACACTGATTGCCGGGTAATCAGTAATGCGAAACATGGCGCTGAATGAGCAAACTCATGAAGACCGCAGTACTGCAGGAATGCGCCAGCTTATCGACCTGCTTCCAGATGAAGAGCTGAAGGGTCTTCTAAGTACTGTAACTAGCAGTCTTGTGTCATTCGGATCTGGAGTTGATAAAGATGGGAGAAGGGTCGATCCTCGAACTCGTAAGATGTTCATGTAGTTAGATTACTTTCTTACTTTTCTATCTAACTTAAACGTAGAAAGCGTCTTGAAATTCAAGAAGCATTGAATTGATACCCGATTCATGTATATTTTGTTACAGATGCCATTAGAACTATCCTCATGTATGCGGATCCAATCAGCTTGATGAATAAGAAGAGGATGAAGAAGACATACTTGGCTCAATATTTAAATTCAAAATGGGTTAAAGATGACATTGCCACCTACCAAAAATACTTTGTCCAAAGACATTTTAAAATTTTGGGGAGCAGATGTACCAGAAAACTTAAAACTAATTGATGATGAACTATTAACAGCAACAGCAAAGGTAGTAAATTCGTGCACCTATTAATTTCGAAGAGTTTCGAGCGTTAGAGTAAGAATGTTTCCCCCGTAGTTGCATCAATTTGTATTTTATTTTGTTCGCTTTGATTTTGTGCATGCGCATTTATTTATGAATGTCTTTTTCAATTTCAGAAGGTCAATATCACCAACGCAAGACCGGAACTCCATACTCCAAACCTAAACCATCCTTTACAAAATGGGTCTATTGGGGTTAATAACGAATCAAGCCCAGTAGCATCTGCATCGAATAATTCGGTAGTTCAAGCAAATAATGATGAAGAAGCCATGGAGTATGAGTACACAAGTGCTATTTCCTTAAGACAACGGGAAGCCCAACTTGGCCAACGATTGGGAAGAGAATTTTCTTCGTGGTTCTATGAAAGGTTGAATACATTGACGGATTTTACTTCCGTTCATTTCTGGCCAGAATGCAACTTTCGATTGGAAATTGTCTATGCTGCTGATCCAGGAAGGACAATTTTGGAAGAAAGTATGACTGGTGAATCGTGTTGTGCCAATTTAAAGGACTTAGTGGCAGTCAAGAATTTGTATTTCAACCCTAACACCTTAGGTGGCTCTGGAATTAGGGGATGTTTAAATCCTCATGGATTAGCAACAGTTATAGTATGTGGAACCGTTCATGAGAGAGGAAAGTCTAACCCTCTCGGAGTTTTTGAGCAGTTGTTTGGTCTTATGAAGGACCCATCATTGGGTAACAATTACAGAATCAAGTTTAGTATTCTGCGTTTAAGGGAAGGTGCTCATTTAGCTGTTCAAAATACTCCTCCAGAGATGTGTGATTCTAGTTTGGTTGGCATTATTGAAGAAATAGATGACGACTAGACTTAGACTAATGCAACTATATAAGCTGATATCTGGTCTGTATTTGTATGCATCGCCAAAATTGTCTTCCTTTCCACTGTTTCCACATTACCGCATTCGTGCGCTGAACAGTAAATATGAGGTAGGATGTGTTACTTATCAGGTTTAATTAAATTGTGACTAAATTAATAATGTCAAATGGGAATCAGAAGAAAAATTAACAATTTTTTTCTAATTTCAATGTGTCAGAATTCATTGGTTATTACTTTATTCCTTACTTGTCATTCTATGAAACTTATCACTTCGTATTTGAAGGACTTACTTTGCGTATGATGAATGCTAATGAAAATGAATTATGCGTGAAGCCATTTTATGTTGTTACGATTTTTTTCAAATAATCAGAACTTAGAACTTTAAACTCTTGATTGCTAATTGTAATGCTATCACATTACCGCATGTCATTTTCCTGTTTGTAAATATTTCTCCAATTTACTTAACTTCATAAATATGTTTCACGATATAGACGTATTGTATGTTGTTAGTAAATGTGTTTTTAATGAAATAAGTCAGATAAATATTAGATACGTTAATGTTAATAACAATGCAAATGATAAGTGCTATTAGTTAACTCCGAAGCCGAAACTCCACATATTTTTGAGTACATAATATTATTATAAAAAGAAAAGACGATGAGTGGTTGAACAGCAATAAAACGGTTGTCAATGTCAGGTGCTAAATACTATACAGACTAAACATTTTAACGTCTACTGGTGGAGAAATGATGATCAAATCAGTTCTAAACTAATGATTTTTCGCAGATTTTACATGTACCTTCACTCAACTTCACTGTAACTATCTTCGATGTGTAAAGATTACAACAATGCCAGTGCCTCATGATTAAAGTATTGTTTAAAGTTAAAGATGAAGAAATGACTTGTCTTGTTTGTTGGATAAAATGCATATATTTAATTCAGCTACGTTACGTCTACGTACTATGTTTACATCACATTTAAGTTTGTTGCTTGTTGGGCTCATTCATATTCACGCAATACGAAGAAAACATTGAGTTGCACAGCTTAAAAATTCAAGCGGTAAGGGGAATGTACAAGTGTACACAAAAATGCACATGACTTCAGTGTTAGTTTGTGGACAACCAATAACTAGAATTCGATGCAGCTGTATTAATTATTTTAAAGTTGACAATTGACAAGGGGTCTACAGTTGTGCACAAAAGGTGTTTATCTTTAGTATGTATGACCATGACGTATACAACACAGTTAACATCATATGAGCAAATTGTGAACCTCATTCATGAACATCTTAGTTTTTAATACGAAATACAAACTACTGCATCCAAAGGGTAGTTTCTGAGTCAAATCGCCACAACTTATAATCAAAAATGGCCGGTGAGGGTTTGCGACGATTATTCCCGAAAAACCGTTTCCTCAACTTTGCACTACCATTCTTCGTCCTGATCATTGGAGGATCTTTTGGAATGACTTATTTTTCGAAGATAAGGTAATAGTAATAGTTATAAACGGTGCATGATGCTTAAAATCACTATCAAATACTATGCGTGATAGATGAAAATAGTTTATGTAAATTCTTTATGTTCTATTAACTTGATAATTAATTAGTGATTTATCTTATCATTATGCATATGTAGATACGAACACAGGGGACAGAAGAGACTAACTCCAGATGAAGCGGAAGAGTTCGGGGTTAAAATGAAGAAACCAGAGGAAATTAGTCTTGAAAACGAATTTCGTCGTATGCAAAAGATGGATATAGATACGTGGGAAAATAAGCGTGGTCCAAGGCCCTGGGAACCTGATAATCCCACGAATCAAGAATTGCAGCAAAGGGCGCAGGCAAAACTTTCCCAATAATGATTGTAAATACTATATAAATGTGGTTTGTATTACTAGGATCTTGCAATAATTGCAGCAAAGGGCGCAGGCAAAACTTTCCCAATAATGATTGTAGATACTATATAAATGTGTTTTGTATTAATAGGATCTTGCAAGTAAAAGTAGAGCGTTATAGTTTATATGTAATTGATACTGAATTAGTTGTACATCAGTAAACGTGTGTGGTAGTAATTTATACGTTGTATATTGATTAAATTCGGTTTAGATCGCATAGAATTTCATGAAATGTTTTTATTGTACTTGTTAAAAATATCTCGCCAACATTAATAACGCGTTCAGCATTGCATTTATAATTATACGTATAGTGTTTGTCATCATATCATGAAACATTTTAATCAATACGTCGCGTCGTACGGACTAACGAATACCAATCTAGAATAAAACTTTTCGCAATATTATGCATAATACGCAGGTCAACTAAGGTAACTTCACAATTTGGAATTCATTCTTACATGCATCTTGGCAAATCAATTCGTAGTTGACACGGCAGTTTAAGACTTTGAGGTTACGCTATCTACGAGCTACCTAAGACCTTGTCCCCAGCAATGAAAAATTCTTTCATTTGGTATTGCTTAAGGTGTTATTTTGGGTACTAACAAACTCGAGTTCTTTGTAGGTAGCTTAAAATAGCTTGCATGACATTTGTCTTCGCTTTCCTTTAGTGTGCGTTCAGATTTTAGTTTACTGATTCATTCATATCAATTTTTTGACCGGAGTACGTAATACAGTCAGCTTTCTTCCTACGATAACTAATCAATCTATTTGAATACAATTTATAATTAGTAAATACATATCATATATATAATTGTTGTATGTCTACATCAAAAATGCAAGGATACTGTGATGCACTTCGTGCTAAAAATTATATTAACGAATACATGTAGTATTCACGATACACGGATGTGATGAATATCTACTTATCTAGCTTTTACACAAACTTAAATGCTTTTCAGGTCTCCAAACGGAGGTCAATTTTACATTTCATTGCACAAAAAATAATATCCTATAGTACACCAACGTTTAATTTCGATTATGTCAGAGACAGAGCAGAATAGGTTCGTGAATTTATGACGTTATTTCCTCCACACTAGTATCATCAACCTTTATGGTCTGGGTTCCATCTTCCTCTTCAATCAGGGTTAAAGTTTGACCTTCAACTAGTTCTATACTTTCTTGTAAGTTCTCTGCCGAAACTATTTGCGTCTCCTCACTGTCAATTTCCATTTCTTGAGTTTCACATTCCTCCATCGAACTGTGTATTTCTTCATGAATCTGTAACTGGTTACTATCACTTTCTTCGATTTCTATTTGTTGTGTTTCACCGATTTCTTGTGTCATCACATCCTCATGTATTTCTTCAACTGAAGTATCAGTGGCTGCAGCAGATTCACTCTCATTAACATGACCGTGCTCCTCCTCAGTCACACTATGTGTGTAGGTTTCTCCTAACTGAATTTCGTCATGAGAATCAGTGATATACTCGTCAGACTGCCGAACTTCAACAATATCAAGAACTTCTTGGTGACTGTGCTCTTGACTTTCATGACGACTATTTTCCTGGCCATCAAGAACAATGTGGAGCTCTTGCACCGGTTGGCCCATCTGATCATGATCATGAATGACTTCCTGCATGCTTTCCACAGAGTGTCCATGATCAACTAACTGCAAATGCTGTGCTTGCTCATTAATTTGCTGACCATGGGAAACAAGTTCGGCTTCACTCATAACAACTTGATGAGATCCACTGTCAGTAGGTACCATTTCAAGAATAGTTCCATCAGCAGACGTGGATGCAAATATTACTTGCTGACCCGTGGTTGCATCTGTAGTAACTGGTATAGTCATTCCCGAAGAAGAAACAAACATTTGACTAAAAAGAAATAATGTTCACATTAACATCAATTTAATACTTTTTTTGCTAAATGCTAGATTATCAATCTCCGGTTAAATACGTATTAACATTTACCTGCTCCCTGCACTTTCGTCAACTGTCATACTTTCATCCAAAACTACTGGAGACATTTCCACATGCTCTCCTTCTCCTATCATCTGCAGAAACACTACAGGTTTACCCGTTTCATCTATTCCAGCCATTCTTCTAAAATGATTTCCTTGAACATCCTGCACGATAAAATTTTGAGACGCGTCATCTCCTTCATATAGCACTGTTCCATCGGCTGAAAGAGTTAGACCCATGTTGGCCATATCTATTTCCATCGCTCCATGCGACCCATCCATTACATAAACAGCTTGTGATCCATCATCAACATTCGATACGTATTCTGAGCCCGCAGCGGCTTGCCCTTCCAGTCCCATTGGGGCAGCTACTGTTGAAATTCCATCTATCAATAAATAATCAATATAAGTCAATTCTGAACTAGAGTAAAGGTTTACAACAACATTGTACCGGTTGTTGCAGTTGATATTGCAAATCTACATACCTTCTACAGAGGAAACTAACGTCAGTGGAAGAGATGATAATTGGTTTGAGTCAATTATTTCAATAGGTTGTCCGTCAGCCGTTACGTAACTAACAGTTTGACCATCATGTAAACTCTCAGCCGTCAAATATTCAACTAATCCTGAACTAGATGAACCTCTAGTTGTAGCTAAAATTGAGGGAAATTGCCGTTTCTTGCTCGTTGTAGTTGCAATGATTCGATGTGTTAGCGACTCATCAGGAGGGAGCCTTGGATCTTCCATTTCTTCAATTCTAGCCACATCTCGATGTAACGATCGAATGTGGGCCTGTAATAACATATTAATGCATATAACCGCTACAATGTGATATGTGATCCTTACTACAACATAAAAACTGGTCAATTCCGTTTTCGCATTTCTTATAAACGATACCTTTAGATTTATGTTTCGAACGAAGGGCTTGCGACAATATGGGCATTCATAAACTTTCGTGTCCTTATTGCGATGCAAGTTAGCTGACATGTGCCCTTGAAGCGCTGTGCTCGATTTAAAGCTGGCATTGCATATCTATGTAGCACAAAACGAGTAAAATTAAGCATTATTCTTCTTCTCCATTCACTAAAAACAGTACACTTAAATTCTTACCGAACAACTGAATTCCTTATTAATATCGTGATTTTGTTTGTGCTTATTTAAGAGAGATTCGCTGAGAGCCACATAATCACACCGGTCACAATGTGGAAACGTGCAGTTTTTGGGCGGTTGTACACCGTGCTTCGTGTACATGTGATATAATAAAAGGTTGCGCTTAGATGCCTTCTGTCCGCAATATTCACAGATTCTGGCATCTATCCGCTCTCCATGCACTTCCTAATAAATGAGTTGAAATAGTTATTAATTATTCTTAATACACACCATACTTTCCCGTCTAATTTGAAGAATTTAAAACAGCTCAGTACCACTAAGTGACGACGAAAGTTGTAGTATGTGTCAAACTGCAAAGCAGTATTTTCTCCTTCGCCACAGGTTTCACACAACCATGGACCAGTAGTATTTTCTGCAGGAGAAGGTTTCTTGGGAGTTTTATCAGTTTCCCAAAACTTGCTGACTGAAGTTTGTGCAGGGCTCTTTTTCAGAACTGTTGAAGCAGTACTATCGCTTCCACCTGTTGACTTCAAAACTATGTACGATACTTTCGATTTCGTCTCCTTTGACGAAGAAGGGTTAGACGAGTTATCCACAGGTTTTTGAACGATTTTTAACTTGATATTTTTATTATCTTTCACTAAATCTGGAAACTTTCGCAGCACTTCTGATATTATTTTGGAGTGGTTTACTA
>JAANSM010000213.1:0-36613 GCA_036850725.1 Orchesella villosa | reverse complement strand
GCTGGAAACTAAATTTTGGAAGAGCCTTTTGGGCTGAATTTGAATGCTACAACATATGTTAGCCTGAATTCCAAAATTTGAGCCAGTCCCACGTATGAATTTAAAGTAGTTTCATTGAAACCCTACTAGGACAATTACGGATGTTTAATTGCATAAATACATTTTAACAATAGGAAATTACCATTTTAGCCATGTCTACAAAAGGAGGAATTGGAAGTTTGCTGAATACATATGCAGTTGCATGCACGATTTGAAAGATCTGCTTCCTTGCATCTAGATTCTCAAACACAAACGGGATCCCGAGAGCGGATACCAATGGGAACAATGGTAGTTACGTATAAGGCATAAATGTAGCCAACGGGGAAGCAAAATGACCGATATCTTTGTCGATAATTCGAGAAATTTTCAAGATTAAAGTACATTATTGGAATGTATAAAAAGGCCAATTCAGTTCAATTGGCCCGCTGTCATTTCCCCTTTCATGGCATTATGTAATGCATATTACGAATCGTTTGGGGAGAAAGAAGAAAAGAAAGTGCTAAAAGTTAGTTCATGATACTTTGGGAAGGCACTGAAACAGATCATCTATAGTAAATGACCAATTTTAGCAATTATCCGCCTAATAGCTTACTTTATATCTTTCGGTTACTTTTTTAATTTAGGAGCAAGTCTTGTCACGTTTGACAGTCTTGGAGTTTCCATCCAGTTTTTTTCAGAGCACACATTTATTCCTTCTGGTTTGTTTTCCAATTTGATATAAAGTCGGCTAAGTCTTATTAGAAATGTTTCAATTCCCTAATACAACTTTAGAGAAATCGATCCTTGCTTTCATCATTATTACACTGCGTCTCTGTCTGTCTGTCCGTCGTTAAGCTTCAGTCACTAATAGATTGCTGAATAAATACCCGGGTACAACTCTATTTTTAACAAAATAGGAGAGCAATGGCCACACGCTGTTAAACTTTTTTTTGTTATTTTTTCAATAAGCGTTGATGCATCCAACGAAATAAAAGCTTTTTCTAGTGAAACCGTAAAACCTCTTTTTATGGCTTCTAGCATGTAGGCATCCAATTTAATGAATAAATATGCGGCACAGGATATCGTATAGTTTAAAATATGTACATAATATGAAAATCCAGCATATTTTCGCAGCTGCTGATTCCATACAATACTATTGCAATGATACAGCTTGTTATCTACGAATGAAATAGGAAATATGTAGAGAAATGGATGCATGTCATTTGGCAATTTTCCCCCCTGATGTCTGTTGAATTTGAAAGGATTTGAATTTTTAATTTCATATTCTGGGGAGTGATATATTCTAGGAGGGTATTGTGATGCTTAACAAATGACAGTAATTTTTCGAGTTTGCTGCCTGCCCATCTCCATCAATAGTATCAGTAATAGAAACACAAAGTTGGAATGCAATGCTGCATGAACAATGGAAAGGAATTAAGCCCAGGAAATTTCCACAACAACATACACATCTCTTCCCCAATACAATACATGCCCAAAAACAAATTCATGTATGCAGGCGTGCATATAATTTCCTGGATTTGAAACATCAGGCTCACCGACTCGGAAAGGACCACCGGCAACCATTAAGCTCCACTTTTACATGCACTTGAAGATATTTGTATCTGCCTCTTTGATGTAGATCCATAAACTATTATATATCTACTCCAATGTAAGTGCAGACTCTCTCTTTATCAGAGCTACACAAGGAGACAATGTGGCTGCCAAAGAGAAAGGGAAGATTGAGAGAAAGTGAGCGAAATGGTATGATCTTCCAATTGAGATTCAAGAATTAAACAGGCACTTGGAATTTCACGAGAAACTCACGTCGTTTTACTCATTTTCTAGCCAGCTTTAGAGAAAGCAGCACAGACTCCTTTTTCTTCGTCCTCCTTTTCCCTCTCATTCTCCCTTGCAGTTAGCCATTCTTTTACTTTTAGAGACTAAGGCTCATTTCAACTGACGATCATCATCATCATCATGGTAATGATAATGATAATAACGGTGATGATGTCTCCTGAAATGACGACAGAGCTATGATGATGATGACAAGGAGGAGGACAACAATAGTGAAGGAGGCGCGTGCAGTATAATATTACTGGCTGCTTGCTTTACTACCAACACTAACCACCATAATATGCAGGGGAATGTGGAAGCAATTTAATACAGATATACCTACGTCAGTCGCAAAATCTGTAGTCTGAAAGTACCCCACCGCCACCAACATCGCCAACACCAAGCAAGTTTATGTCGATATGAAAAGACATAAGCATACTTTCACAATGTTTCCTATGCATAACTAGAGCACACTCTTAAACATTCTTCAGAATCTCATTCTCTCTCGACTCCCCTATTCACATTTATAAATCTCACTTGCGGCCAGTTGTAGATCAATATAAAGTCTGCTGAGCGTTGGCATGTGAAGCATTCGACCCTAATCATGTGTGAGAAAGTTGCTCCTTGTCATGGTCTAATGTGGAACCTGGTACCAGGTAGTCATTTTTTGGCACTCATTGAATGTGTTTCCTTACGTAATATATAATAAATGCAATATGTGAGGCTACAACTGGAGTTATAATGGTGTCAATAAATGGACGGACGGAGTTGAACTGTAAGTAAAACAAATGATAAAGTCAGTCCCCCTTACCTTTTATACTTGAGATATATGGTCATCACGGTTGATTAAGTTTTCTTGTAAATGGGGCACCTCACACTCACATGATTGATCAAACTACATTGTGTTTTAGGGAGAAAACGATAAAAGTCGGAATCCAAACTATAGACATAGACAAGCCTCCTCCAAACCTTCTTTTATGTAAAAAAAAATGTTAATTATTAAGAATTTATTTAGAATGTTTTTCTGCAATTCTAACTTCAGCTTTGTACTTTTATCTTGTCAAGTATTATGTATGGAATTAGAAAGTATTGAAATTAGTACACATTCTTCAAAATCTTCTTTGAATTTCTCTTTCTGCATCGAAATTCTCATTAGCAGGTTTTCTAAGTGTATGCAAACATTTTTGTCCTGCTTGATGGAAGTTTTTACAAGTTATTTCACGTCCATTCAACCTGCAGCATAGTAAGAAAATTGTCAAATGGTATAAACGATGGCTTAAGCACCACCAAAGTTTTTCTTGAATAGGCCCTCGATTGAAAAGCAGAAAGTAAGTCGTTTCAACGAATACATAAATTTGTCAAAATGAAAAATGTGGAAGGAAAACAGCTTTTCAGTTTCCAACGATGCGTTGATGTTGATATTGCACGTATGCAGCAGAGCTGAAAAGGGGTTCCTCAGTTAAGCTTTAGCTATAATATACACTTATATACTAATATATGTATATGCATACAGTGCTGGTATAAAAAAATATGTGAGTGTCTACAAGAGTAGCAAACATAATATATATTTCACATTACAAATCACAACTTCCGACTCTTATGCTTGCACCATGTGTTGCTTCATTCGGTGTTCGAGCTGAGGGAATGAAATCGAAAAATCACCATAATAATTCACTAGCCCCATGCCCCCGAACCTTGTAAAGTCCACAACAGTTAGGAAGAGTAATGGAGGGAGAGAGTAAAGGTAACAGATTTACATCTGTACTACATAAACTCCTCTACATATTGGCAAGGTTTGAGTGGGAATCCTCTTTCATAAAGCTGTCAAATCTTCCATAAATTCCCTTCTACACTTCAAATCGCTTGTCCCTCCATTGTCTACGTGGAGTTTTATATATACTTAGGCAGAATTAGTATGTAGAAGGAAAACTACTACAAATTAATGTGACGGAAATAAGCATGCAAAATAGGCTGCTACTTCCCATCAGTGCTAAACTATTACGCTATTGAGACTTAACTTGAGAGATGGTTGGCTGAAATTTCTCAATTTATCACAATCCCATAAAGCATATTATACATAATGAATAGTCTTTAGAAATAATGGACCTCATAGTCATGTATATAATTCTATACCGACATCGATATCGCCTTCCAGTTCTTGGTTTATTTTATAGTCTAGCTTACATTTGTTCAAAGAGCTGGGAATGGGAATAAATTTCAAGTTTATAATTTAGGATTCCAGTGTCAAATATTTTAAGTAGCATATGGACACATTTCCTCAATATACATTGACTGTAAGCAGATTGTAAATAGCAACTAATGTGTTAACTGTAACCATACGCGAGTCTTTCATTTTCTGAAAAATAAAATTCTTTCGTAAGTTTCAAACCGTAATGATATTAGACATTAATTTATGTTTGTAAAGAAGAACGTAGTTATGACGCAGAGAGAGGGAAAGCTGAGAAATTTGGAGCAAAATGCTTTTCCGCTACTTCGCTAGATCTGCTTAGTTTAAAGAAATTTAAAGTAATCCCAAGGTCTACGAAGAACTGAAATTTCGTCGACGATCTAACCGTGTATAATTGTGTATGGTCTCCAACGGCCGTTATGTCGAGCACCACCATTTTCCTCGCACTCAATGTGTGTGAAGGGTTGTACTTGCGGCAGAACAACTAAGCATCTCTCGCTCTTTTCGTCGACGATCTAACCGTATATAATTGTGTATGGTCTCCAACGGCCGTTATGTCGAGCACCACCATTTTCCTCGCACTCAATGTGTGTGAAGGGTTGTACTTGCGGCAGAACAACTAAGCATCTCTCGCTCTTTCCTTTCCCTGCATCTCTCTCTCTCTCTTTTCCCTTTTCATTATTCGTTCCTGGTGCTGTCTCGCACAGAATATACAAGCAGGGAAATATGGGAACTTCTTCTTCATGACATGACGCTTCTTGATGCGACTCAATTAGATATAAGGAAGACGAAACCCTACACAAATATGAAAAAGAGGACGAGGAGTAAGAAGCGGTAACGGTGGTGGTGGCAACTCATTAGCATGCGGCTTGAGTTGGCTGACAAGGGGAAACGAGAAGATGAGTAATGTCACCACTATTACATGTGACTCGGGCCTCTGCAGACACACACACACTCGAACATAGAAGGAGTCATACACACACACCGTGGAAATGTATATTTACCGCAATTCCTAAGACGTCAAGAAAAATAAGTAGGAGGGAAAGCCTACTTGTACGCACCATCATCATCATCAACACGGCTCACGACTAGTAAAAGCATTATTTTATTCATCTCATCTCAAACCCAAAAAGCTTTAAGGTTCCGTGTTGGAACGTGGGTACGGAAGTATAAGAAGATTCATTCTGTCTCGAATCGAAACATAGTGCAAAAGGAAACGAAAACGGGAGCATTACGGACTCTTTTATGTGTCCAGAGTGGGCTTCTTTTAGAGTCTACTTGGGGGTAGCGTGTGGTGCTTCTAAAAAGCGACATTTTCACCTTCACTCGTCACGCATGTATTATTAGATATATTGTCTGTGTTAATACATATGTAGAGAGGTAGGCAAAGATGACGATGATTATCCCAACATTACTTCAATATGATGATGACTATGGGGAAAAAACTTCGGTTGCGGTCTCAAAGTGGAACCTTGAAAGTTGTGGAGGAGTAGCAGGACTAAAAAAAGTGACTTGTACTTCCTTCAGGAAACGATTTTGACGGGTAAAGAGGAGGGAAAGAGGAGGTGAACATGCAAAACAATATTGCCTGGAAGCAACCTCCTTGGAAACCATAAAAGCCACTAGTGATCCCGTTTTTCGTTGCTCATGCAGTTTAGTCTTCAAGTCATGATCAAAGATGTGTTTTTCAAGTGCATACATGCGAACAAATATTTGTCTCAGCGGATGAATTCTAACGCACACGTTCGGATGCAAGCAATGACTTTTTAGAGTGAGAGTATAGGGGTACCTACTAACCTCCGTACTTCAGTTACTCCCTCAGTTTTTACCAACCAGAAATATCTGTGAATCTGGTACGACGAAAAGAATGGCATCATTATCATATCTTCTTTGTTCTCAGTTTCATTTGAGAAGCTTACGTCTTCCTTAAATAAAATGAGTCCGCTAACCACCCATTTGTCAGTTTTACGGATAAATTATGATGTAGGGAAAGAATACACAAATGAAAAATTATGGTTAGAAATTCGTACTCAGGAAAGAATTCTTAGTACCTACTATATTTTCTGGAAAAAAGACTGTCGTTTGAGCTTAAACTATGTACAGCTTCATGTAAAAACGAAAACGTTCAGTATGCCTCCGGATATTTGACATTGAAAAGGGGCGTAAAATCATCTGATTGAGTAGCTGCTTAAATGAGAGAAACAGGAGTGCAAAAACTTGACAGAAGTATTCTGTCTTCTTAAGCCAATATTATTTCTTGGAAGTCGCCTTTTGCCGAACGTAGACAAGTTGTGAATTTTTACGTTCAGTGCGTTTCAACTTTCTCTTTTTTATCTGGGTATATATCAATGTGCGGAAGCAAGGGGTTTTAGCATGCTGGTAAGCTTATGAAAGCAGACTAGAAACCTGGAGCAATGTGAATTGGATGTTGGTAGATTTTACTATTACTACTTCTCCCCCCGTTATGCTTCAATGGCTCGGATTTTTTAGCTCATTTATGGTGTATCAATTCTTTGTGGCTCTTTTTGTGACACCCTCAGATGGAATTGTGGACAGCAAAACAAACGCCATGAACATATATGAGGACCATCTATGCCACCACAGTAGTGTACATCTTTTATTTGGTTTTGTAGCCAGAAGGGTGTTTGCAGTGGAACATGGTGAAACTTAACACTTGAGACGACTACTCGTCAGTGCTCAACTCAGCCTATCCAAACATTCGGGAACACGTCTCAAAGAATGAAGGACATCCGCACGCACACACTTGTCCGGTCTTGAGAAGGTAGGTAATATAAAAGATGCACTTCATGTTCATATCTCGAGGAAATGAAATTCTTATAAACCTCGAGAACGAACAAAACTTGGTTTCCTTGGGTCATTCCGTCCCTTAAGCATATACGAGAACCTATGAGAGCTATAAGAAAATGGAAAGGAAGAAAGAGGTAAGCGTAAGAAAGGAAAACTGTGTAACAACAAAAAAACACACACACATAAGAGAACGGGACGGAAACCATGAGCAATTCAATAAAATGGAACAAGAACGAACTTGCAAAATTACACTAGTTCCGACCCCTTTTCTACTGTCGTATAACGCTTCATTGCTTCATAGATTCACGTCCCTCATTCATACCATTTCCATCAACAACAAAAAGGACAAAGGGATGAAATAGAAAAAAAATGCTAGTAAAGTGTAAATTACCGGGTGTAACAATAAGTAACCTGACAAACTGTAAATGAAAAGCTGCTCACATAGAAAATTACATTTGGATAGGCTCCCTATCCCAATACCGATGACGTAGTTTAGCCCACGTAACCAACTGATGAAGGTCTACTTTTCTTGTTGATAACTGCGTGCCAGCAAGCAAGCCCATCAACTTTCATTGATTCATTCTCGATTGTCTTTTGTCCATTTGTTTTACATCATAGCTCATGATCCTCAATGGCTTCCTATTCAATATCTTCATTAAACCAACATCATCTCAAAGGATATGATCCGTCCCTAGAACCTATTATCATATCAGGTAGAACACCAAGTGTGTGTAGTTACGTGTATGCGGGGAAGAGGAAATGAAAGCAACGTGACTACTGTCTCAAAGTAAACTCTTGTCCTTTTCTCGTGTTTGAAGCAGAGCAGCTTGCAGCCTGTACATTTCCTACGGTTTATTAGGTTCCCTGTGCTACCTGATTGCCTGATTTCGACTATCATTTCCAGGAATGACTCCAGGTTTCAATATTTTTGGAGAAAGACTAAAGAGAAAACGGATAC
Source organism: Orchesella villosa (assembly GCA_036850725.1). NCBI lineage: Eukaryota > Metazoa > Arthropoda > Collembola > Entomobryomorpha > Orchesellidae > Orchesella > Orchesella villosa. Next base: position 28,808 of record JAANSM010000213.1, on the reverse strand, counting down.
CCATTGGTTCTATGACATAACAAACAACCTGACTATTCATTTCTTTCATAAACAAGGGTGGGAAGCGCATGTTTACGTCTTCAATTTGGAACAGAATTTCTCAGGATGATGATAGAAGAGCAAACTCAAAATTTGTACAGGTAGATTGCACACTTGTTCTTGACCCCACATCACTTTCGTCTCAACGGTGATTTTCTTGCTTTTCCCTTTGAAGCATAGGTAACAACGTATTGAAACGAATGGGAAAGTGGTAGGTATCTTGAGAATACATTGAACTGTGGGAATATAGCATGTGCCAACCTTGGACTGAGGTTACCCGCTACTCTTATAATTAATTACTACGTTGTCCTCGACTCACTCGGTTAGCAGTACCTTATTAGGATTTGCTAGAATTGCAGTTGCACAGTCAGCTGTATCTGCTTCAAAGCTTACCAAATTCAACAATAAACCGCTTAACTTTTGTGTTATTTGTTTCATTACGATTGCGGTCCGCGTTTTAATTTAAAATCTTGCTGTAGACGCAAACAGATATATAAATTGAGTGAATTTCTTGGAAGCTGTACAGATTTAGTGGAAATAAATGTTGCAGTTCTTAATCAGAAATAAATGAAAAAAGATGATTTGTATTGAAACTTATTTCCGAGAAATGCCATTAAGTATATACAAGTATACGATGGAATGAAATCTTGAACAGGATAGAAAGTAGGTGAGTGCAAGGATTGGAAAATAGACAGGTTACTTACTATAATAGTACCTACGTAGTGTGAAGATATAAGCGTCATTGGGCTTGTCACAAGCAAGACAGTTTTATCTATGGATACTCCAAAGTAAGTACCTACATTCTGTCTTTATAACGAGCCCAAAAAGCTAACTTGAAGCAGGAAACCGTTTGCGGACATGGTAGCAGTACAAGGCAGGAAATAACTAGAGTAGAGAATGAAAGCCCAGAGGGTTTCCTCCTCAACGTGCACTCACTTCACAGGTATAATCCCACGCCATTTTGTATGGGATAGTAACCACTTGAACAAATTTAAAAAAGTGGGCAAGCCTGAAGAAGAATAGAAGGAAACGAGAGACGAAATGGATTTCCAATCTGAGATGATGGAACCATCCTAGTCTTCAGTCAATGATCCCCCCCAACGTCTGCATTGTAGATAGCTACAATTTGTAAGAAAAGCAATGGTGGCAATAGTTGCAGTGCTACAATCACCAAATGCATTGCTTCAGGAAGGGGAAAAAAATGCGGGCGTGCAGAAGACAAACATTTATTTCTCAGAAGAAAAGTAGAGAAGATGACGAAAACGCGACAACTGATTGGATTCGGATTTGGACAAGGAGAAAATAGAGAGATAGAGAAAGTGACAGAGGGAGAGAAAGTGGAGACGAAAGTAGTGATAAGAGATCAAAGCGAGAGCTAGAGAAATAGATAAGAAAATAGGAACAGCGGTAGGCTCTTTTTTCTTCTGTTCTTACTGTAATAGTTTCGAGCTAGGAAAAAGTAAAATGTCTTCGACAGACTCAAGCTTCAGTATCGGATTTCTTCACACAAAACCTTCCTTCTTGTTGTAGAGAGAGAAGGATGGCTCTTTTATATCATCAACTTCTGAGAATATAAACGTACATCCAAATACGGTCACATTTCTATCGTTTTCCTCTCACAAGATAGTATTTTATATGGCTTTGTCCATGTAATAAATCATAGAGTTTAAAAAGGGAATATCTGTATCCAAAAAAGTGGAATCAGAATGAAAAATGTATTTCTTGTCGACGTCGGAAAGATGAGCAAAAGATGAGATAGATTATAAATAGACTCGTATGGCAGATCCACTAGGTTCTCAATGAGCAAATAAAGGAAGCCATACTTGGGTAAAATTACTACACGGTTGCGACAAAGGCGACAGGCAAGAAGAAATAACAGAATAAGTCACAAGAAAAGAAACATCCTTTTTGTCTGAACTCGAAGCAGGATAGGAAGAGGCACAAAGCTTCATGCACAACTTTCCTATATATATCTCTTCTTTGCCTAACTTTTCAATTTTTACTGCTACTATTCCAAACAATACTTATATCGTCATACTTACTTATTGTTCATATACAAGAATTTCCTTTTGTTGCTCTCTGAGTGCAAACCTCGATTGTTTTTCTCAAGTAGATAGAAATTAAAGCTCTGGCTGTCGCGCTGATGGGATTGATATCGTAAGAGACTTTTCCCAGCATTAAAGTTTTGCTAGGGGCAACATGGTGCCAGAAATCTTATGTGATGTCTTCTGTGCGTAATGAATACACTATACTTATACTAAGCAACTTTTCTAACAGTCAATAGAAAAGTATGAACCTCAGTTTATGAATTCGATTTGTCCATCAGTTCCTCAATCTGTATGAATTGATTCCCGGTTTTCAATTTAAGCTTCATGTATTTGTCACACAAACAAGACTAAAAATTTAAGTTGATTGCTTTTAGAATCTGTCTTTGTTTCGCTTTCTCTCGCTGTTGCTTTCACAAATTTAATATAAACTGGGTCACCTACTTGAAAAAAGACCCATGTCATTGGTGTAGAGTGAAAACACTTTTCCTCCTTTTTAAATTATTCTTCCCTTCAATACATGTATATCCCTTGGGCAATGACTGGCTTAAGCAGGAGTCCAGCAAAAACATGCTCACGTAGAAAGTATCTATTATCCTTTTTAGCTCCCTCGTATTTTCTCCTTCTTGACGTTCCCTTTATTGTTTAATAGGCTCAAAAGTGGTTATTGAATGTCAGCTAGCTTGTATTGCGTTGCATAGGAGTACTACTACTCATTCTCTCTCTTTTTCTGTCGTGTAGCATTCTTCGTTTGCTCTTTTCAGTTTGCTTGCAAACTTTTAAGGAACGAAGTATAGTCCACATTTCGCACACTTCAGGAAAGGTCCTTCTCTATCTTTCCCCTTGTCTTGTTTCCCTTTTTTCTATTTCATCTTCGTTTCCATGCTCTCTCTCTCTGTATGTCTCCCTCCTTTTCTTTCTCTGTCGCTGGGAAACCTCATTCTCAGTCGATTTTGGCAGTCTTCCCAAGAATTTTTCGCTTTTTCATTTTGGCCAATGTGCAAAAAAAAGAGGGAGACGGGTAAAGAAGCTAGGGCCATTACCGTTGGTTGGTATGGTTCTATTACGCTAGCCTCTGTGCTTACACATCATAGTCCGTACTTTACACACAATACACGCATTACAATCATCCAAGCAAACATATTATCAAAAAAGCACATACAAATCACAGGAGGGAAGCTAACGTATTTTTAAGTAATGATATAACTGCTCTTTTTACTTTCTCTAAAGTTTAAAGGAAACGAAAAGGGATGGAAATCTATAGATTATATGCTCACTGCACAATACATTAGTTATGTTAGGGTGAAAGTTAGACAGGGTTTGCATGCATGTATCTGGGGCACTCACAGTGTCCGTTGTAAAGAGAGAGTATGCTTAACTATGTGCTTACATACCTATTAGCACAATTGTAAGGAGGATGTAGTAACTCTCTTTAGGTATGTACACACTTCATCTATGATTTTGTAGTATATGGAAAGGAAAATCCGTATGGTCCGCAACCAAAGAATATGATACTATGTGTGTGTGCAGAAAAACTGTAAGAGTTGGTTGGTTAGAGAGGATATGCTGTGTAGATTAGGTTATCTGGGTAGGAAAATGGAGGTCATACGCCTCTATCTACCGAATTCATGCATGCTTTCACGATATTTTATGTCCGTCATGGTTGTACATTATTTTGGTCATGAGGAGAATCCGTTGTTTTTTATTCTTTGTCAAGAGGAGTTAACACATCCATTACCATTCACATCCCGTGTTACAAATTTCTCTGGATGTCATGAGCACAGCGTAGTGACGATACTATGAAAATGGTGGGAGTATTATGCGTATGCCCACTAACAGTCAACATTACGCCGATAATTTTAATTCCTTCTTCTTTAGTCTAGCTTTTTTTTCGGAATCATCCATAAAATTCTTCATAGCGGAAGTATGCTCAAGAAAACATTTTGTTGCTTTGCCAGGAATTTCCTGTCCTAGAGAAATAAGCCTTTCGCCCTCTTTCCTTTGCCTCCTCTTCTAATTCTGTCCTGTTGCCTTTGTCATTTCTAGCTTGAGAAGCGTAGTAAAAGGCAATGGCGTTCATGGAGAGGTTTTGGTCGGAGTTTTTGAGAAGCATACAAAGATGATGAAGAAGAATAAGCCACGGAATTTATTGCACATTCTCCTTATAATTCAATTTCATCATAATTCAAGAAAAGCAGGCCAAGACATGTAAAAAGGAGAAAAGCAAGGAGCAGTCATAGCCTTACTAGCGTCACGAAAGAATCATGACACCAGCACAGGCAGCTGCCGCTTCTTTCCACTCACTCCATCTTTGCTCTTTTTCTCATTTATAGGACTCAAAGATTTTATGGCGCTCTCATTGGAAAAATCGTATACTTTCTCTTTTCTTGCCCCTACTTGACTCAGCTGAAAATATTTTTATGACTTGGGCCAACGAGTCAAATCTCATGTATAAAATCTTGGTGAATGAATATAGATTGGATACGAGTCGGGAAATTGCACTTTGATTTACTGGGTTGAATATGCGATCATAAACTGAGATCTGATGACCGTTTGGGAATCTAATCAGGAAACAAAGCAGAGTATCAATGTTGTGTGTATGTATGCCTTGCTTCATAAAACTAGATACCAAATACACGCACGCACATACATGCATAATATTATGAATATCCCAATTTCCAATATTTTTTTTCCCGAAGCATACCATAAAAGAGTTAAATTAAAGAAAAAAATGTTCCTCCTGTTCTTGTTAGGCTCAGAGTCCATTTATTGTAGCAATTACTTACCTACAACGTTGAGTGTGTAGTGAAGGATTGTAGGAGGATGAGTTGACATTTGACACTGGTACGACCCGGCGTCAGATCGTTGCACAGTCGTCAGTCGAAGCTGCCAGTCGTTTGGACTCTCAAAATGGAGGCTTTGACGAGCATCTGAACTGTACGTGACGAGGCCGTATGTGAGCAGTTTCAGATTATTCTTCTCGTCTCTTTTTCATCCACGAAATCTGCGCCAAATACACAAAAAAGAATAGTACAATGAGGGGAAACACGTGATTTTTACGATTTCATAACCAGCCCTTCACACAAAAAATATCTAGAAAAATACTTAAAATAGGGATTCTGCGTTTCACGAGATATGGAAACTGAAAAAAACATGATTATGATGATGATGGTACTATGCTACTACTTGGTAAACCTATTTTATGTGTGGCTCTGTGTGTGTATATGTGTAGCATGAGTCGAACCGAGATTGATTGGAGATTGAGGTGCTCAGTGTTCCGCTCTCGTTTCACCACATGCACATGGAGAGCATGCATGAACGGGTGCATGCATCAAAGTGGAATATGTGTCTGGATTAGGTGTGTCTTGGATGGAGAGAGGAGACGAGGGAGGAAAGCGTAAGCACGCAAAAATACAACAAAGCTGTAGACTGGAAAAAGAAAGCATTATACAGGTTGACACGAGGAAAATTATAATTTTTAAGGAAGGGATATCAAAAGGATGGGGTAGCGTGTAGCGTTGTCAATATTTCCATTGCTTATAATATTCTCGTTAGTTTACCCACACGATCTGAACGCCACGCTCATGATATTATGCAGTCTACTGATAGTAGATTAGATTATATAGAGCTAGACACGATATGCTTACGAAATAGGTGCATTGCCTACAGTCATCTCGCTTCACTCTGTGAAAGAGATGACCATTAGTATCAGTATACAAATCGGATGTTCTTTATGGAATACATAAAACTAGTTTTTGTTGAGAAAAAAAAATGGTAGTTGACCAGACCAGACTCAACTAAAAACGAGAATGAAGGAATCAGCAGAAGCTGTGGTGGAATCTCATAATGCTCAAGTTACTACAAGGATGTATTATGTAACTAAACAATGTATCAAATTATTTTGAGGCCAAGCTCAGCAAGAATATTAATGCTATTTTATTTTTTCTCCTCAATCTTCTCTATAACTATTAAAGTGCGGCATATATATATATATTTGTATGTATGTATAAGTTGTACTTGTATGTTGTGGCAATGGTAGTACAACATACTAAAATTTTGACTAGCATTATTGTAGTTTGCGTGTATCTCTCAAGCGTGTTGTATTGGAGTGGAGGATGCTACACACGAGCCTTTTCACTATGTCGTAGATGATTTTACTTTAGATTCAACCCTACTAGTTTAGCTTTGCCTATATTATTTCCCTTTTTCGGAGGGCAAAAACTATACTTAATCTTGTTTTGTGTTTATTCTACCACGAGTGGCGGCGGTAATATTAGTGTTGGTGGGGATCCCAAAATATATGTTTAGCTTTGCCTATATTATTTCCCTTTTTCGGAGGGCAAAAACTATACTTAATCTTGTTTTGTGTTTATTCTACCACGAGTGGCGGCGGTAATATTAGTGTTGGTGGGGATTCCAAAATATACCAAGTAAAATTCTCATTTTTCTCACAGATTCTCTTTCAAACAAATTGTGCATTATACAGTCAAAGGCTAACTTAACCACACAAAGCCGTTTTCAAAAATATAAAGGATGTCTTCCATTTATGTATGTATCTATTCATTGGTGAAAGTAGTCATGCTATCCTGGTTAAAAGTAGCATGTACTATTTTCTCTCTTTGAATGAGCACATAATAATGTATACTGAGTTGAATTTTTTTTTATGCAATGATAAATATTAGATATACATGTTAAAATATAGAGCACCGACTAGTTGACTACTGCTGACTGACTGGGCACTTGCCCAAATAGCCATTCAGCCAACATGAAGTTGGTGTTGTTACAATTGCCACTAACTTCGTCTTTAGTTTTTACATTGCTTCAATTCCTTCTCTTTATAAGAATCTCTGCACTATATATAATACAGCCGAACTTTCAGTTCAAATCTGAAATGTGTACAAGTCAGCATGATTTTTACTTAATATGGAACATGGCAATGTAACAACATCAATGCAAGTATTTCATGCAAATCTTAGCCAAAGAATACAATAGCATGCTAAATAAAGCAAAACATTTTTCTGTCTCCAATCTCACTCAGTTGGTATCTAAGCGCATGTATTTGTGTATATATTATACTCGTGGCTCAAATTACACTCAACTATTTCTCTGATGAACGGTTGACGATGTGAGTGACTGACTTGTGCATGGAGCTTTTCGAAGGATCCCTTTGTTATGGCGGTATTTGTGATTGTGTATTACTTTACTGAGGACAGCCTCCATATTATAGAGAGCATGGTTGGTGGGCTTATAAGGCTGGAGTCAGATTAGCCGAGATTCTGAGCTTGGGGTTCTGAATAAAGGATAAATTAAGTCTGTTAGCTCACCATTGAATGATAATATTTTGCTTTTATACTAGTGCAACCTTAATTTAGTAGTGAATATGTCTGGTTGTGCTACCGCTTCAAAAAAGCTTTGCTACAATTGGTCCTTTTATTACTTGATGTATCTTTTTTGGCAAGCGTCTAGAAATAGGCGAGTACTTTTGTAATACGCTTTTTACAGTAACACTAGTTCTGAAAAGTGGCGTCAACTAACGCAAATAAAATGGACTGAAGCTGCTACGTTGCTTAGCAGAACTTGAATTGAGCCAAAGGGCTCATACAACCATGAATATGAGTGCTTGTACACATGTGGATGAACGTATAGGTGAATATTCAGTTTGTACATATATTCTTATTCATGAATTCTACTAGCACGTTTGCCCAATTCTATTCTGGTTGTATATATTCCTCCTTTGAAAGTACCAAGTATGCACACACGATATTGGAGGAAAAAAAGATTCGACCATTGGTTCGTGTAAAGATACATTTGAGCTTCGAGTCTCATCTCAACAACTTTGAAAAAAGGAGCATGGTAAAAGTAAGTAGTAGTCTCACAGAGTCAGGGACGAGATCGACGGGAAACCATTATCATTAAATTGCATTTTAAAATTAGATTTATTGAGCTACAGAGAAAACTAAAGGCTACATACATAATTCTAACATGAAGTGGGCAAGTGTTTAACTTACACAATGGAAACGATCTGAAGAAGATAACAAGCACACTACTTTCTGTTTCTCTTTCTCATTTCAATTTTTTTCAAATCCATTGCTTTTCGTCTTTATTTACACATCTACTCTGCTTTGTTGATGCTACGGAACATGGAAGAAACTCTCCTTATTCATGTATTTGTATCACTGACTTGCTTGTCTGATGTTCAGTCTGAGTAAAAAAGACTGGCCTTCATGTATTTGTCCAGACGTAAAAGACGCTGATAGAGCTGTTCATACATGAGCTCCCACACAACCCTGTTATCTATTTCTTCTGCTGCTCGTCCAAATGAGACTACTTTTGACCAAATGGGCAAAAAGAAAGGTATATAGGGACGGGAGTTGTAATGGTCCATTATTTTGTGTCATTTTCTCCTGTTATCCTCCATTCATCTTCAACTGGACCACATCATCAGGGAAACTATTCACGGCAGTTGCACCGTGCACGAGAACCCTTTCAACATCAAAGAGGCTGGCAAGCCTTACAAGAATTATTCAAGAACGGTAACGATTTTTGTTGCAAAAAATCGCATACCTACCAACACCACACATTGTTTCTGCGGCTACTGAACACCGCTGGTCAGTGCAGTGGAGTGTGTGCCAATATAACACTGTCATGCATTGTTCCATTGCGATCATAGTTAACTTCCGCTTGCATTTATTTGTTACAGTGTGTGAATATGTGTGTCAGTTATTGAGCAAAACCTTTTGCTACACTTCTCTCCTAATTATGTAGGTTAATGTATATGGCAACATATGTATGTACTCCAAATTTAACAGATTTTGGTCACGTATTATACTACTGAAACTTTTACTCTACTTTCACTTTAAGCTACAGCACATTACTGTATGTCACTAGGTAATAATGGATTTGGCTTGAGCATGTTCATGCTGGGTAGTGATTTCAGAATGATTGGAAATTTCTGTAGAGTATTTAAAGACAACCTTGTGCTAGGTATATGGAAGGATACGCGGTTTGCACGTTTTACAGCCTTACAATCCTATCGAAACACTCTGAAAGCTGAACAATGTGCTGGACTGGCAAGGGGTTTCGAAACTAAGCAAAAACACTACCGCATACAAAACTGATTTTCTACGCCCTTTTCTACCAACACAACCAAGATAAAAAAATCAGCAAACATTTTTTTCGAGTGAAAATTGATTAGAATGTGATATTAAATTCAAGATACATGAGTGCAATATTTATACAAACTTGGATATTATTATATACGTTCTTATATTATAAATAATGTAATAATTGGGATCAAATAAAATAAATTAATTACGTTATTGCGTCGTACATCCTTGCTTATTACATACACTATGCCATTGGATGTAGTTGCAAAAACACGAGGAAACAACTTATTTTTCAGTATCACCAGCGTTTATATTTCTTTCACGTTCTTAAAATCTTCACATCAAAGCAATGGAAGGATCACGAAGAAAAATACTACCCAAGATCCAGTTCATAACTCCAACAAATTACATTTGAGCAGAGTTTAAAGAACATTCCAAGCAATTCTGAATTGGTATAGATATAAAGCAAAACAATTTTTTTTAGTAAAGACAAAAAATAATTAAAAGAACAGAACAATGAGAACCCTTAAGAACAACAGAGCCCAACAGAACCCTTCCTCGGAAGAGTGAGAAAAAACAATGAAGTTGTAAAGAGATATGAGCACTTCGACTTCGACTTCACGAGAAGTGTAGAAATCTATGGTCAGTTAGATATCAATATCATACACAATTCTTTAAACTTACATTTGAAGGCTAACAGTTTAGCGCTGAATGCGTAATAGAAAGTATGTATCTATATTCTTTCAGGTTAATACCGGCTTCTGATACTCTAATAGCAATAGTTTGTGCGCATAATATACAAACTATGAGAGAATGTCGGGCTGTTGATTTCAGTTATCACCGTGCCTAATACTATGTAAGTTGGAAAAAAAAGAAAATTAGAACTCATACAATTAACTTACTACATGTGCAACGTAGTTCAAAATAACCTATTGCTTGCATACAGTATTAAACTGCCTATACGAAATATCTGCGTACTAATTTGTCAAATGTGAATTAAAGTACTATTCAATAAGAATTTCATGCATGAAATTGAAGAGTTAAATTAGCATGTTGAAGTTTTGAAAGGTGAAACAAGATCACGACAGGTCAAAGGAATGCCATCGTCCTATTATTAAATTTTATTTCAATCATTCCGTAAGTCAGTTAAAATATCTTCGAGGTAACTACATAAAAGCTAAGAAGTCAAGCCAATTTTAACTAATATGATACTAAAGGGATGATATGCAATATAATCGTATTAGTAAAAAAGTAAATAAATTATGAGATAAAGTATAATCAGAAGTGAAACTTTAAAAGAAAACTGGGGTACATAAAAACGGTGGATATACACAATCTAAATGGTTGTAGCACTTAAAACATGAAAGAAACTGTCTACATTCAAAAATCGGAGCGGTGATGGATAAACATGCACATAACATGTTAAATGTTAAATGCATCCTCATCTTTCATCTTGTCTTGTATTGCTGCACTACACGATACAAGGTAATAGCATGTTGACAGCTCCTGAACCTCCCATGCTTGCTCACTTCTATCACTGTCCCGTAGGCAATCTGACGTCAAAAAGGGAAAACAGTCATGCATTAACGGATGAATGAAAGTTACAAAGTTACATAAGAATAAGATACCTAACAGGTTCCTAGCTAAACATATTTAGACGGAAATAGATCCAACGTGAACCACCACTGGTATAATATAATTTAAAAATGAAATTAGATAGGCTCAGAATGCCTAACAATAAAATCATTGTAATCATGCCACAGCTAGTTAAACTTGCCTCAAAACGCCCCAAAACAAACTTTTTGTCACTTTCTGCACCACTACTCGATGAAATCTAACGATACAGAGAATTTGTTTTCTTTTTTTATTCCTCTTTTCCGATTCAATTTTATGGTTAGATGGAATCCAAGGTTTTTTTACTTTAAAAATGTTGACTCAAAGATGAAACTGTTTTTAGAAGTTTGTTTTCCCACTAGTCCTTACACCATACATGTGCCACTTGGAGTTTGTGGTGACTTGACAGTAATGCACGTATAGACCTTTTCTCACTCAATCCCCGTTACTTCTTCACTTCTTCACGTGGCACAGATGCAATAAAAATGTGTTCTTCCCAACTTTTGAAAGAAATTGTTCGAAATTCGTGCCAGGTACCATAGCCACACACTCACACAAATGGCGTTGAAAATGTGAGGCTCTCGCCCCACGTATTCTCAAGTTTGTGTGTGTGAAATATATATGGAAGTAGTCAGAAATATTAACCGTGGTGGTAGTTGTGGCGGAGCAATGAAATCGTAGTAAAAGTGACCCATATATCTCTTCCTCGCGGGGAGGAAACCAAAGAGGCTGCTGCATGAGCTGAGAATGTCATATTATTTATATGACTAGTGGCTCTCGGCGAGAATTTAGAATAGCTCCTTAATCACAAGAATGGTCCCTTGTTCTTTCTTTTTCCCCGTTACGGTTAGCAGACATGGGAGAATGCAACAGCAGATCACCATTACTACTACCACCTACTGACCGCACATACTTGTAAGACGGACACTTTCTAGTCTATGTCCAAGCAGCCTTTCTCTGCCAACGCTTCTTGTGCATACCTACGTAAAGACTGCTTTCGAAGATGCTCTAGAAGAAGCAGGGTTTAGAAACCACATTCTGAAATGCTGCTGGTCATACATTTTGCGTGTTTGATTCTTAATGCTAGATGTGAAGCTCAAATATTTTACATGTAAACATTCATTGTGTGGATCTACTATCTCAAGGTAGGGAACTATGTTAACATTGTCGACTCGATAAAGTGTGTCATTAATTATACAACAGAGTTCCCTTTTTCAGTGCCACATCTTATTACGATTTTCATAGAAATTGCTTCCTTCAAAACTTAAAAACTATATGCAATAAATGGTACACACTTATTCACCCGTGTAAGAAATGTGGCTAGGTAGCTGAAGAATGAGGCCGTTGCTTCGAAAATACGCATTGAACCAGGTAATAAAATTACAACCACATTACCTCCTGCCTTCACTCCTTTACCTTGATCCCTTGATGCTCATTTAGTGGAAAAATTGGGTTCCTTTAACCGGAAGAATCCACACTAAAGTTTATTCTCGGTGATGAGAAGAAAGGAAAGGACCACTACAGCCGTCGCAAATTTTCCGTGATATGATCATCCGAATTTTCTAAGTTGACAGTTGCACTTGGAATTGTAAAGTTGAATACATAGTGAAAATTTTGTGCTTTCTTCTTCTTCACTTATTTGCTTTTCACACAGCCTATCACAAGTCACAAGTTCCTACTAATTGCAGAAATTTTTCAAGTAAACAGTCTCTAAGTCCGCACCATCTCATTCATCAGATCTACGGTGGAGATCCAACTTATTGAAGTCCAAGACGTGCCTTATATTGTTAAATTGCCATTTTAAATTTGGATTCGAAAATAAGTTTTGTAAATGGAACAGGAACATTTAAATTGACTCGAGTCCAAAACATATTTTTATATTAAATATAGATCTGGCCTATTAAATTTTGAAAGTTTGAACGATTCACAATGACTACATATTTGTTGTAAATGGCACTATCCAAGCCTAATTTGCATTAGAAATTGTAAATTCGACATTTATAAAATTGAAAGTATCGACTTATTTTTTTATAAACATCATACGTTAGAAAAACTAAACATTTACCATGATGCAAAGCTATCTTTGTTTTTATTGTAACAGACGGGAAATCATAACCTGTTCTACTTATGGTTGGTCATTCACATCTACGATGTAAGCTTTAACTTAAAGAGGGTACAGACTATTTTGGTAGAATGCATGGGGCTTTCAAAGTTTGAACGCCTGCATTATAGATGTTAGTAGTACTAAGGCGTGAATTTAGGGCTTGCATGTCGCTGTGGGAATATAAGCTATTTCAAGCTTAAACTCATCGTATCGCCTCTTCTCGTTTATATCATCGCAAATTTGTCTCCCTGCAACTGACTCTAACAGCTCAATTTTCACTATTTCAACAGAACGAAGCATTGTACGAGCGTTATGCGTTGTAAATTGTAGGATACGCAGAACCTCTGTACAAACTACAGCAAACTATACAGATGCTTTCTCTGCCCATTTTAGGCAACTCTTGGAACGCGGACACAAACTTAAACGCTTCTCCTTTTGACTTGTAGTATTGCATTACTTGTTGTTCAAATAAAGTAGATTTGTACGCATTTTATTAGATGAAAAACACATATGTAGGTGGCAAGGACAAGCTCTCAAATTCAATAGTAAGATATCAAAGAATAAAGGCTTTTCGGTTCGATATTTTCCAAAGAAACTCAAGAGCGAGAAAAGAGATTTTGTTTTCGTGGACACTGAGCATTGACTTCAATAGTGATATTGATCTTGCCATATTGAATGGAATAGTTGAAATAAAACGTGTGTTGATATTTTCATTGAGTATAAGCTACATGTCTTTCCTCTACTGCAGAATATAATACCAGTGAATTGAGTAGAAGAAGGTGAGCATAAAAACATCCAAGAGAAAGCACTGGTCCTTAAAATATACCCGTCCTAAATGTGCTTCTCCACTTCAATAAACATTACGCTTGTAATGGCAGAACTTCATAAAACTCGATTCAATAGAACGTTAGGATTGGAAAGGATTACTTCACTATTACCAACTAATTATGGCTTAAATTATAGCAGCACAGACCGTTCAACTCCACGAACCTGTGGCTACTACATCCAGTTGTCACCAGTTTATATAGGATTTTCACTATGGCCTGTCCAATGCATATATATGTGAAAATATATAAACAGCTTTGGAGCAATATAGCTCAATAATGGTTTCGAATATTACTGAGACAGCTGGACTTGATGCTCATTTAATCGGTTATATGTGGTTGTCACAGTGTCATATGCTCATGCTTTGGCAAGGAACTCTCGTTTTGGTCCCATTGATTTTATGTGAAAAGTCCATGGACATTCACAAACTAAATCCATTTTATGGTGGGATCAATTTCAAAATCATACACATCTCCGTTCATCTTTCATGCATGTGCATCATTCGTTCCAAATGACTCTTCCGGATGAAATAAAATCGATATATTTCAACTCTCCTCCGATCATACAGTCTATTTAATTTAGGACAGTTGACTGCACAGATTTTATTACAAAACACTCCTATTACACCCAAGGTAGTATATTTTTGTTGCGCTATGCGCTATTGCCTCCATTTTCTTCCTTTCTTGCTGCAAATTCCTTGAATTTGTAGCAAAACCGTTAATAATCCGCAGAGTCACAGTCGCATAAGCATACATATGACGACTAAAGTTTCCGTTAGGCCGATTGACTACAAGACAAGCAGCTGTGGATTATAAATGTGCATACATAATACATGACGGTGATGCATTTAACTGGTTTAGGAAAGGTATAAAAGGTTTGATGGAAAGTGGTGACTGGTGCCATATGGCTGGGGTGTGTACATATGTGAGCTTTCATTGTGTATTTCACAGAATTTGAAAGTACGAGAAATGTAAAAACACAAGGATTTGGTTCTACTTGGATCATTACTAGACACGATGGAGAGGTTTGTATACGCATAAATAGAAAGAGAGCCTAGGTTTCTTCTCTTCTTGTTGGCTGATCTTTGTAATGAGATTCACACAAAGGCATAAACTTCTTCTTCAGCATTCATTCTCAGAGGAGACAGCAATCCAGTCAAAATCATGTACCACATTATGCAGAGTTTTTGGGGGTATTCTGTATGTACCTACTTGAAAAGATGATATTTGGAGGATGATTCTTGTATCTATCATATATATATATTGCACAAACGAAAAAGCAGGAACCTACATGTACTTATGTCTACACATTGTTATGCACATTTTTCTCCATGAAATGTAAGAACGGTTATGATAGAAGCAGTGAAAGATTACGAGGTGAAAACTAGTGAGGAACATATATACAATGTGTGCAAGTAAACTGGGGGAAAATACTGTAGGATGGTTTTTCTAACAGTTGGTGTAAATGTAAAGAGGAAAGTATATCTTTAGGTTTCCCTCCCTCTTCCTCGCCTTTCTTCTCCTTTTATTTCCTAAAGACTTGAGTTAAGAAGGTAAACTTGGTTTCGGATTCTCACGAAGGAGTTCAATATTTTATAATATTTTTGCGGAAAGATACGCAGTTGGTTAAGAAGAAAAAACTTATTTACTTATATGTTGTGTTATGTTATGTGCGGGCGGATGCATAAAAAGTGGTTCTTCCAGAAAAAAAACGAATGTCACTTGCACATCATGTACACACATGAGATCAAAGCACTTCTCAATATTGCTCTTCTGCTCCTGTCGTTCTTCAGTTTGTAAACAATCATGTCGAAGGCAGCAAAAATCATTTTAGCCGTCATTTTCAACAGCAATATATTGCAAAAACCTGGTACCCATCCAGAACTAAGACTGGGTGAATATGAATGCAATGGCACGACAGGACGGTTTCGCTTTTCTTGCAAGGAAGATATTGTCGCCCAACCACTTCTACGGTTTACAACTAGCACTTCTTCCTTCACTTCAGATATTCTCATCATAATACAAGAACGACATGGAGCCATGTACTTTCCCCGCATTGGTATTCGCATATGTCTTTTCAAGAAAAGACAGAGCAGCATCAAAGCATTATCATCATCATCGTCATCGTCGTTGTCATCATTTTCATGATGATCATCATCATGGAAATCATACATTTTGTGGAAATCCCTTTCCAAGCTATATCACGATCGACATGATCGTACGACAAAGAGTATAACAACAAGTAGTGCTGGTAGGGAAAGTAGTTGTATGCCATTATTTGAGGGAATAAAGAAAGAATGGTTGGGATAAGATAGGATTCTGCTGTAAGTATATCTCAACCCATGAAGTGATACTCACCGTTTTATTCCCTAAGCGATTGACACGACAGCTGAGAAAGACGTCTGTCCCCATTTGCACTGTGAGGTTTGTGTTGATAGTCGCATTGCGGTCAAAGTAGGGAAGTGGTTCCAATGTATCCTTATCGTAGTAATCATCTGGCCCTTCCTTCATCGGCTCATCTACAAGTTCAACCAACAAGAAAACAACATTCATCAGTCAAACATTTTGCTGGCATCCATAACCAGTAGCGCTTTTCTACCTAGAATTCATAACACTTCTCATTCCTCTCCTCTAATGATAACATTTCTCTTCCTTTTGTTCCCCCACAATGCCAATATATTTCGTATGTGGGCAATATTACTTACTCTAGGTTAAATGAAGAGCGCTTCAGATTACGACATGGAACATGTAAAAGGCAGAAATACACTTTACAAAATTGATATATTCTCTTTTTACAAGGTACCATATCTTCACCGTTTCTCATCACAAACATAAATCTCGTTGTGTTCAAAATACAAGTGTGCATTGTGCTTCTTCAAATATGCAGCTGAGCTCGGAGGCTTCAATGATTCAAGTGTTATTTTAATGCGGCTTACCATGCACCACACAAATTGATGGCCTTGTCTCCCTTTGAACCACCAAAATTACAGAGATAAGGCATTGTTAAGAATGAGAGCAGGAGATGCTATTTTATTACATGTTTTGCTACACACTACTTTAAAATTTTGTAGAGCCTTTCATTATATTTCTTTCCATGTAATATGAAAATATTACCGCAACCATCTTCACTCAGATTTTCTCTCATCTCTTTTTTTATTTAAAACTACGTTGTAGGTGTGTGTTGACAAAGTTTCAACGCCATTTGTAGTCTGAGGCGGATTAAGACTCGCATATTATTTTTCCTCGTGTGGGAATTCGCCAACGTTATCATCTACATATGTGGGGTATGAGGTACAACTTTTCCTAGCAATTATCAAGCTACGATTGCCTCCAGCGTGTTGATATGCATGACATGGATGGGTGGTTGAACGAACAGTAGTATTATGACTACATGAAAAAGTCAGAATTTAACATATTTTTAAGAGTAACATAAGTTATGAGATATGTTAATACACATGGTTTACTCAAGCCAAAAGAAAAAGTATGTTTTGAACTAGATTTTCCCTTTTCAAAAAAATACACAGTTCTCCTCCGTTTGAACACACGCACATACATATTGCTTATGCATATATGTATGCCGACAAGGAAAAAGTGGTGAAAGTTTGAAGTAAAAAAAGCGAGTGGCTACAACATTCTCCGAGTGTGAAAGCCAAGGAAAAGTTGGTTAAAGCTGAAAACATCCGATAAGGCACCCAGGATTTCGACCTCTTGCACCAGCAGCGAGTGACGGGAACCTCTTAAGGATTATCATAATGGTATGTTCATTATAAGTGCCACGAGGAAGGACAAGTGCAAAAGGCTGCTCCTCATTCTCCTACATACCAAACCAACAGCCATAAAATATATTGTAGGAAACGAAGAAAACTCAACTTTTTTCCTCGTTTCTTCCATCTTCCATCCTTCAAAGGCTGTTACAACCAGAAAAAGGGAAGGAGAATGAGCTAAACACATTATACGGATTGAAGGTTGCTAAACGCGTTGCATCTGCTACTTGCCTAGCTTGACTTGACTTGACTTGTCGCTTCCATCCAAGTCGTGAAAGAGAAATGCTCAAGAGTAAGTATGAAATCAGTGGAAAAAAAGTGTTTTATGAGTTAGATGCTGGTACAATTTTTTTTCTTAAAAAAAACCATGCCTATATATCTGTAAATACGTACATGCGTTTGTCTAACTCAACTCATTCATTCGCTGCTGTAGAATCTTTAATCTACAACGACAATAACAATAATATTGTAATAGGAGTAGCGCTCTAGCTTGGAGTAATAATAATGTAATGAGACAGTGGAAAGTGGCGTGCAGTTAAGTGGTACGACCGTTGTAGTAGAGTCAGAAGCGGCATCCAGCACCATAGAAGCCCTCATCCTTTCCCAGGCCCTCACCATTCCCTTGTATCTCATCTCATCTCTCTTTCAGCCCAACTGAGATGGGGTAGCCTACGGACGTCAACAAACTACACACTTGCTGCTCAGGGCAAAATAATTATAGAGCTAAATACGGATTTAAATGGGCCGCAGTTGGCATCTTCATCAATGCATGCAAGTGCCCGACGGAGAAGTATTGGGCTCTCTTTTCTCGCCTCTTTTCCTCTCATTTTACTATACTTATAGTCGTTCCCTCGTACCAATCCAACGTCTGACTCAGTCCAATCCTCAACGAATAGTTTTTGCAAAGCTATACTTCCTCCTTCGATGGAACGAACCTAGTGACTCGGCTATACTCTCCGGAAATACTTATAGTTTTACGTACAACACATATATATTCTTGTTTCCTCTAGCCTCATTATTATTATAATTCCACTGTCATTCTCATACTTCTCGAGTGAAATTGTCCGTGCAGCCCTTGTTCCTAAAGAAACATACATATTACATGCATAAATGGATTCCTGCGTCAAAGGAGCATGATGGAATTGTAAAATGCAGGTTTATGTCATCAGCCTCCAAATACGTCTCACTTTAAAGCTCATCACGTTCTCTTAATGCTGCATTATTAGTGCTCCTACTCCTTTTAATACTTTCCCAGTGTTACACACCAACTAGGTCTCAACTTTCACCAAGGAAAAAGCGCTTTTCCACTTGTATCTCTTTGACTTTCACTCACCACTCAGTCAGTTGTGTGCTACATTTTCAATATATAGAGCAAACCAAATCCTTTCACTAGGTATATATATATATACATATTTACACGCGCTATTTTAGCACTAAACTGTGTACAGAATTTTGCAATGTTCCGGATCCATCTTCATAGTTTCTACGTAAAAACTTATTGGGGCTTTAGCTGCCTCAAGTCAGACTTTAAGTAATAAAAAAGAGGACGAAACGTAAAAAACGATTGCGACTAGACACACACACTGCATACTACATCGGAATACATGTGTGTACCAGCTATTAGCGTTTCTCCCACTAAAAACAGAAGGATGTGGAGAGCGAGATTTTAATTTCCGCCCAGAAAAGATCCAAAGGTGCCTCTTTTCCCTTATGTGAATGGGAAAGGGCGCTATGAGAATAGCCACCAGAGAGACTTGAATCGAACTACTGTTGCTCTCAGTTGCTTACAATTCTAATTGCTTTGTGTCCGCTCTTCTCTCCCCTTGTCTTTTGGAAGATACTGTTGAAAGTGGTTTTAAGCAAGTGGTCCAAAGATATGGAGGGAATTGTGTTTGCTATGAGGCTTACTCTCTCTCTCCCGTTTTAAGGATATTAATATAATATTATTATACTTACACATACAATCGTTGTTAGAGAGGAGGCCGTCATGGAAGGAAGAGGCAAGGCAGGGAAGAGCCAGAGGAGGGAGATAGAGACGGGGAAATATTAAAAGAACAAGAGGGCTCACTCGTGTAATAAAAGTAATGCAGGGCCACTAGAATTTTTTAAGCTTTTAGCCAAATTCAGCTAGAAAAATGAAACAGTTTTTTGCAACGGTGAAAGTCACTAGTACTCAGCATCATGTACATTTTATACTTGAAGTAGTTCGTTTTGAGCTTTTTTTACCAACTACAAACTCAAGAAGGCTGATAAAGGGAGTAATAGTAATGGTGAAACAGCCAACACCCACTCCTCATTCAACAGTAACGAAACTTTTTATCCGGAGGAGTGGTGGTATGGCAGTGAAAGCGCTACCAGCATAGCAAAAGCTAGATATATATGCTGCTGCAATGTAAGTGAGAGTGCAATAGTCAAAAAGTAGTTTTACCAGAAACGCTTTTATGCTTGAAATTGAAGTGAAATTGAGAAATGAAGGGTAAAAATATGGTTTTTACTTTCTCTTGATCTCTACCTTAAACAAAATGCGCCAACATGGTATGCAACACATAGGCTCAAGTTTATCACATAACTAGGCAAAGTAATGTAACCACAAGTGGGGAAAAGTGTTCACAAAAACAAGGAAAAGAAGTTGTATGCATGTGCCTACACACTTTCCCCGCTCCTTTTTGGAGCAATAATAGGGTGTTACATATTACATGAAAGAATGAATGAAATGCGGAGGCACGTCAAGACAAGGATGGCTTGAAGAAAGAAGCTAGAAGAGCCAGCATAAAAACAGCAGCTGCCACAAAATGATGATGGAAAACTGTCGCCTTTATTCATTCTCAAGCGCCTGGAAAAAGGACTTTTTAAAGTCTTGCCAAAGACGTACTACTTATATTTCTCGATTAATGCTGTGTAATAATACTACTCAGGAAGAACTTGGGAAGGTTCTGTCGTCTTGCTTTCAAACAAAGATAATAGAGGTGTCTAATGAGAGGATGAAAACATAGAGGCACATTCCCTCACTCAAGCCCACTTCTTCCTTTTGTCTTTTGAGACTCTGTCTCTTCTCTAACCATTTCTTGTCTCTCAAGTCCTCTCTTTCTTTTCTTCCTCTTTCAGACGAAACGCGTGCAGTGTAGTGTACAAAGCAGAACTTTCTTGTGTAGCAGTGCCACTGCCTCCGTTGGGTAATTATTCGTGAGAAATTTGCCTGTTTGCCAACCAACCAAAAACATGCTTGAGACAAGAGAGGGAGAAAGAGAGATAGTAAAGAGTGAGCAGCGCGTAATAGATTTAGTGATAGGAGCAGTGGTGCGGTGAGTGAAGAAATAGGAAAGAATGAAGTAAGTAGGATGTTGAAAAAGCACAAGCAAATCAAGTAGAATGTAAACAGACAGAGGAGACTGGCCATCTCTTTCACTCCTTTATTCATGAATGAATGGGAGATAAAATTTAACGTAAGGAAAGCGAAATGATCGCCGCACTTATAATATTTAGCGAGCTTAGAATACGATATGCATTCATATTCGCACAATGGTGAAGGGAATGAGCTTCGTGATTGTTATTCACGCATTTAGAAGCATATATATGACGTAGTTATGCTTATAAATGTAAGGCTTTTACGCCTTCCTCTCATGATGATACATAGAAGGATAAAAGGAGATACACACTAGACTACATGTAAAGACCACTTTCACTTTCCAGCCACATGCCATCTCCCAAATAACTGCTTCCTTCAAAAAGTACTTTCTTTCAAACAGATGAATTCATACAGGCTCCTAGCTTCTCCCTTAATTATATCTTGTGGAACTGTCCAGTTTCAGATCTTCCTTCCGTTATCCTGTGCTCACACACTGTCTAGCGTACAACACTTCTCTATGCTTCACCTAAAACACCCCGTTGTTTCAACACGGGACAGACAAGACAAAGATATATATCTCAAATCGTGGAAACTTGAACTTTTTTTTGAGGATCTTCCCCTACTTCTCAACCAACTCGTGGCTCAAGGAAAATGGTGAAGATGTGAAAGCAAAATAGATGAATGCTATAGCCAAGCCTTTGTACTTTGAAGTGGTATTATTCCTTTCAGCTCAATTTTTCATTCGCATGCTGTCTCCCTCCGGATAAATAACAAGATGGAAGAGAATGTACTGTGGCTCGTTCAATTAACTATTTCTCACACCTTGAGCATATTACGGGAGTTATTTTTATAACTAGTTTCACTTTTATATGTACTATGAGCATCAAAACCATCTATACGTATTGCGTGCACTCCCATTTCTGCCAACTTCTATTCTTAGAAAGGAATTTGCGGTGAATGATTGGAATTGGAACTCGCTCTAGCTTACATTTTTTTTCGCTGCTGAAATTGGACATTTGAGCTTCAACTGCTATCTTATTCAATGTAAAAATTGTAAAGTGCTAGTGTCCATGAATGTCTTTTACCTCCTGCTATGCTCTCCCCATTTCTGTCAGTTTTCCTTTCTCTTTCTCCTTTTCCTCCTTATTTATTCTTTAAAAAATAACTTTTCATAACTGGAAATCCGACCATATATGTGGGATGTGTGCTTCTGCAGTTTCTCTCCTTCTAATTTATACTTAACAGAATTTTGTACGCACTCATTTTCTCCGCAAGAGTAGTAAATAAAATGTGTTTTTTGGAGGAAAAAAATGCAGTAACAGCAAAACTGGCAGACACTTTTCCATTTTCGGCGTCTTTCATCTTGCTCCTGCAGACTTTGAGATTATACACACATAAGAATACATTTTTTTGCAAACCCTCATCCTTTCTTTCCGCAATGACACATCAACATTTACATTCTGCTGCGTTGTATGCTTTTGTTAAATCGGAATCAAAGACAAGGGAGTAGAATAAGTAGTAGTTTGACTATAAGCATATATTTTACTACTGCACTGCAAGATTTTCAGCATACCACAAATCTTGCTAGAAATGGTGTACTACTTTTTGAATGTTGCATCAATATACTGTGTGGCAGTAAGAGTAATAGTAATGTGGCCGCAGTTGGTGTGTCCTTCTTTTTTCCTCTGT
This sequence comes from Orchesella villosa, assembly GCA_036850725.1. Lineage (NCBI taxonomy): Eukaryota > Metazoa > Arthropoda > Collembola > Entomobryomorpha > Orchesellidae > Orchesella > Orchesella villosa. The sequence goes on along the minus strand of JAANSM010000213.1, from coordinate 6,277 downwards.
TTCCTCTCTAGCAAATGTACTTGTAAAAATTAGCTTTTCTTTGTATAACTTTTGCTCTCTCTCATCCTTCCTTACTTTCTCTTCCTTTCTCCTCTGCAAACTACTGTTTCTGATGCTAATAATACCATTTATTCTTTTGTCTCCTTATTTTTCTCTACCAGAGATGAATCCTAACCATGAAACTGTACATACACAAACCAAAGAAAATGCACGTGGCGTCAAAAATAATGAGTAACATGACTACCGTGCCGTGAGTCTTGCACTTATAAAACCTACCAAACCATGCAGGTTTATGCTTTACGCTGTTATAATTTTTAGAGGATATGAATTTGAAATGAATGTACAATGTTTTTTTTTGGCATTGTGGCCCCCTATGCTTCCATGCTGTTGGTGCGGTATGGTAGACTAGAAGTAAGTAAAAGTGAAAGCGAGATCCTATTCTTTATCCTCTCGTGTTTTTTCAGTCTCTTTCACTTTGTGCATTTGTCGGACACATTTCTTGTGTCACCAGGCCCCTATCATCTATAAGGCATTGCCACATTCTTCTTTAGTAAAACGGCATCAGCATTCACTTCCTTATAATGGAAGGAAGCTCCAGCATATACATAACTAGCTATATGCATATTCTTTTATTGTCATTTATGAAAGTTTCCAACTTCCTTTTCATGCAAATACATTCAAGTCCCTGGTTCTCATCCATTTTCCCCAACCGAAACATTGAAATGGAGAAAACACGAGAGAGAGAGAGAGAGAGCGAAGAGAAACAGAAGCATCAAGTGAAAGTTTGGTAGTGTTTTGGAACAGATTTTGCATTATTATCTTCAACATTCAACTGTTTTGCTCGAGGCTTCTCAAGACGAAGAGTAACCAAGTGGGAAGGGAAGGGTGAAAGATCAACCAAACAGGCACGTAGATATTTTTGCACTAACACCTTCTATCCAAACCTTTTCTATCACATGTATTTCCTGAATTCCTTTCTGATCATCATAGTCGACCCACCACTCCCTTCACCTTATGGTGGTAACCCATTCATGGATGGGAGTTAGCACGTTAAAAAATAAATAACACCGTACCAGTTTCCAGTTTAGTTTGTACTCTACACTTTAACCGTTTCTGGCTTTCCGCATGTTAACTCAAAGGAAGACAATGTACGTATTTATGTACGCTTCGGGAGTTTCTCACATTTTCCCTCCCTCCCTTTCTCCAGCTTTCCCTTTCCTTCTTCCCAAAGTATACACAAAGTTTATAAGCCAAACACCATGTCCATTAGATAGGTGAAGAAAGGTGTTCATGTTGAAAAGGAAAATTTGGTGAAAGCTGGATGGTCGACGCAAGGTAGCCAAAGTTGGTCAACGTTGTACACACAAGTTTGGTTTTGTATTTAAGACACCATTCCCGGATGATACGTACCCCCTATCAGTGCCCACTGCCCACCACCTACTAAGGTCAAGTAGGTTTACCATTTATATATGAAAGACTTGCTTATGACGATACAAATAAGTTTCTTTGTGTGTATATAAAATGTATGTGAAAATAGATTCAAGTTGCAAAAGTTCAGTTTTTACTCACTGATGGTGAGTTTTTGGTCTCCTTCATCCTTTTTTTTCCTGAAAAAAGAGATTTGTAGGCACACATGCTGTTACCACTGCTAGAGCTTAGCTTCTCTTTCTCTTGTTTATTCCCTTTCGTTATTCTGTGGTCTTTTTTTTGCTGCTGTTGTTATTGAGCGTATACTGTACCAGTCTCTTATTGTTCTACACGGCAACATCCTGAGCTAAAGTCGGTAATAGCTTGAGACCCTTCCATGTATATAGGTACATACATAGGTTTGCAAAGCACATGATCATTTCGCTTGATCTCCGACGATCCCCCTGAATCTGATTCTTTGGACTTACGTGTTAGACTTGAATGTAATCTTTCCTTTTCCTTACGTTGAGAAAAGTGAAAGTTGAGCATCGTCCGTGTGCGTAGTTGAAAACAAGTCAAATAGGAATGTAAACCCGAGACTTGAATTCATAGATTCAAAAATTGTAGTAGAAACACACAGCTAGAACTATTACAGCCGTTGGGAAGACAGCTAGACAAGCAAACGCACAACAATTTGGACTTGAATGTGTATGTGTGGGTGGATTTTCTATAAATTTTCTAGATATATATGTAGGTAGTATTAGGGATTTTTGGATGCAGTATTGGCCATAATACAATATTTTATAGATATGTATATACAATATAAGGAGCTACTTCTGCACGCACTTGTATGGAAAGTATTTCTATTGCCTTGTCGCAATGATGGTGTCTTTGAAAAATAGAAAGTGAATGAATCCGAGTTTAGCAGATCCAAAGATGCTTTCATGACATGTTTAGTCTTTCTTCCATTTATTTACAACTGGATTACTTCGTGTAGTCAGTCGTATGTAACCACTAAAGTGCTTCAGAATTTATTTAGTGCTTCTCGCAACAAGATTATCCTCATGCCACAATTTTCCATTTTATACCTTCTACCCTATTTGTCCTCCCTTCGTGGTAAGGAAAATAAGGTGTAGCACCAGTTTCTTAGGGATACTTCACCACACAACACCTTCAAACTGGGTCAAAAGACCTTCTCGACGTACACCTCATACATATTTATTTTGATAGGAGACTCTATTGCGGATGTAAACAAATTCATGTAAATATATGTAGTCACTCGTCAAATCAGCGAAATCCTTTTTGAGATAACATCAAAATCAGAATTTTTAACAGCTACAAAAACATATTATGTCAGTTTCTCCCTTACATGGTTGGCAGTTGATATTAGATAATATTCCTGTAGACGAGTACAGCTAGATTTACCACACGTCTGGATCCCTCAATTTACATAAGTCAAACACTTTTGCAACTTGTTAAATTGATTACTTGTTCCAGCGCTGATTAGACAAGGATCATTTTCTGGATGTATTTTCCAACATAAAGGGGCTTCCAAGCAAACATATCATCCAATTTTGTTTGAGTTTCACTCTTTGTTTGCTTAAAAGAAAGTTAGTTGCAGCTAGAACGTTTATGGGTTCACACATATCTTGTAAAATGCACGGCGGAGTGAAAGAGATTCTAAAAAGTTATATTATATTACTGATATGAACATATTGCCGTATCAAGAATGTATGTTTACCCTTCTAGATTTTTTTTCGTCTGCTCCTGATATGTAATGTGATATGAACTTCATAGACAATAAAAAAACTGCAAGGCTAGGTGAACTCTGTTGTAATTTATATAACAAATGCGACACCCAATCCTTATTTATATGATATATAGCTAGATAGTGGTAGTGCATTACACTCATAACAAATTCTCTTTGCAAGTTATATAACTAAGGAAAGCTATAATGCTCAATGTGATAAACATTGTATGTACAAGGAAATCATGTGCCACGAAAAGATATTCCACTTTCCTTAAAAACGTGATATAAACATAAAGAGTGTTGGTGGTTGTGCGATTGTGAACTTTTTTAATATCTGTTAAATCTTGTCTTGTTCTTTTCTGTTTTATGAACATTCCTTCTACTTCAACAAGATCTCAAGTTACCATATTAAATGTATGGTTATACGTACATTACATTTACTATGAATGAGTATAAACTACTACTATTCTGGGTATAGTATGTATACTTCTTTTTTACTTTCCTTCCGTTTCTCTCCATTTTCTTCCTGTCTTTCATGCGTGCATTCTTTTTCAAGACGACGTGAAGAGAGGAGAAAGGGGGAAAGAGAGAGCGAGAGAGAGAGAAAGCAAGAAAAGAACAAATACAAAGAAGTAAGAATGATCTCGTGTGAGTATTTCAGTGACAGCAGCTCTCATGTACACACTACACAACAGTATTGTGCTGCAGGCATTGAACCAAATAACTGTGTTCATATGCAAACATATATATACATGACATAATGGTGATATATGTTGTATGTGTCGCTGAAACTGAAGCAAGAAATATTATGAAGCATTGGATACGAATTCTAATAGATTTTTTTTACATTTTATTACTTCATGTGATGTAAATAAACTTCGGTAACATAAGCAGAAGCAGACACATATATACAAACAGGAGTATGACTTAAGATTATGATGATGCATATGTGAGTTGTGCTATCGCATCGTACCATGGGAATCAAAAATGGCACGGAGAAACATGTTATTTTCTTCTACTTCTTATTTTATTTTATTTCCCGCTTCGTCTTTTGCTTATTGAAGTTTCATCACTGGAAGCGTTTTACATCTCGTAAAAAACCTGTTTTGTAACCCGTCATGTGTGCCGACACCAATATTCGCGAGGGCGACAAACACTGTGATTGCATGTTAGAGACGAGGCGACAAGTGAGGTGTCATAAGGAAATGCGAATTTAATAAAATTATACATACATTATTTGCCGTAAGGGCCGATACATCATGTGCATGAATGACATCTAAAGAGTTATAACTGTGCCACGTGACTTTCGATTCAGGAAACAACGTACTTGTAACTAACCTGATAAAGAACGAAATGGAATATGTCTTTAATATTGCTTTCACATCAACATTTTCCATTGAAATATTAAACACATTTCTATCGATTGCATTATTTGTATGCTATAGGTTCTGTCGGAACTGGAAACTTCTCTAGTGTAATCTGAAATTCATTACGTATCATATTCGGAAATGAAATTTATTCCAGCATAGTGACCCTGCTGTGTTGAATAAATTGAAATTTAAAATCATGCTTGCTCTTATGAAACCGATCTTCAGTTTCGGAAAACAGGTAATAAAATTATAAACGCAGTAGAACGAATCTTACGCTTACTTAATGGGGATACGGTACCGACTCCTTTGACAGTCTAGAAGGAATTGGAGTACGTTACTGGATTAGTGATTGATGAATCTACCACTAATATATCTACCCTGGTCATGTACTCATACTGTGCTAGTAAAGTAACTACACCTAACGTTTAATGTTTAACACAATTTCTAAAATTATATAGGCCACCTTCAACCTTGGGCAAGTTTATGAGCTTTCATGATATTTTCAGTGATTTAAAACTCAAAATACAAAAAGTACAAATTAATGCGTGTCATGAATCTCGAGTCCGTCATCTTTTTTAATGTGACATGAAAGCGTTTTTCATATAATATGTCATAAGTTTTTTAATACCATGTCATATCAAAGAAATAATATTTTCTCGATTTCACGCCTGATCTATAAGAACGTATTCTGTTGGCGTTTCATGTTGCGAACCTTCCTGATATCACATTGTTTTTATCGATCCTATGGCTTCACGGACTCAAAAGCTTGATAGTTGAAGACTAAGAAGGAACTGCTTTCCTTTGTAGTCTTATAGCAATATGAGTAATGTCGAATCGAAATCAAAAAAATTACTGCAGGGCAACTTCATATACTCCAAGTCGTCTATACAATATATGATACTTCAATGTGACAATGATTGCATCCCGAGATAATCAAATACATACTATAAACTACCATAAGAAAAAGTTACAAAAAAATTGGACGGAAATGTGTATTATCTGACACACATCTTTCTGGCGTCTTCTTTGTCTGCTACAAACGATAAAAGATATGCATTTATGGGCGACTATCCACACTGATCGTTGTTGGTACACGCCGAAAAGAAAAAAATCTGATAAAATGATCATCATCTATGCATCACGATTGTTATTGTTATGAAACTGCAGATCCGTAAGAACCAGATCTCTCCAGTACTGTTCTTCTTTTCATTATTCTTTATTTTCAAAAAAACGAGACTAGGAGCTATCCCAACTCAAAGGGTTCAGAGAACTTTCAATATTTATACTTACCTATAATTTTTATAACAGAATAAGAATGGGCTGTTACGTTTGTGGCTCCAAGTATATTTGCCCTGGTGCACAAATGAATAGATGCACATGAAAATGAAAAAGTCATACCATCTTTCTCGCATCCTGTAGTCATTGTAGTGTTCCCCATGTTTTCCGTAAAGTATAAGTATGAATGTGGATAAAAGTCTTCCGTTTGTAAGAATACAGAAGAAGGTTATCGTTGGCAATGGGCCCAGTATCATTGCATTCCATGGCCCATCCTTGACCCAGCTACTGTACTGTGTATATGATGCCGCATACATCTACAATCGTCATCATCGCAGCATAACGAATCTACTACGAGAAGCTCTTATTACTATTTTACAAAGACGCTTCAACAACTAGTAGCTGTAATAGTTATGCGATAGTAGATCGAAAATTTTGGAAGAATACTTGTTTAATACGAAATACGTTGAGAGTA
>JAANSM010000212.1:0-36772 GCA_036850725.1 Orchesella villosa | reverse complement strand
ATCACACTGAAAGTTTTTAAATGCGATCCTGTAGCTAAAAGATCAAACATTGCCCAAAAAAGATAATTAAAAAAGTGGTGTAAATAGCACACACACTATCTAGTATACAAATATGTATAAACCACTTTAATTAATAATTATCGATAACAGGAATAGAAAACAAAACACTGCTTGAAATTCAGTAGCAAGCGCCTTTCCTTTATTTCAATAATTGATTATGAACTTCAATTGAAAAATTTCTGCAATGAGCTGAATTATTTTCATGGACTGGCGTCAGGTGTAAAAAAATAACAAACTTTTCCTGTAAAGTTATCTATTAGGGTCTTTTGATAAGCAAAAGCAAATCTTTAATTGAATTTCATTTGAACCAAATAAAAATTTTCAGGGTTCACGTCTGGTTTATAACTCATACTTACTTATTCTTGCAGCAATTCTTTTCAGTTCTCAGCTACTCAACTTTCAACTTTGTGTACTGACACATTACATGAATATAGTATATATTAGTACATTACATGTACATGGTGCAATTGATCAAATGAAAGATTATGTAGATAAATGCCCCAGCTTTTTTTTACAAGAGTTGAAGATTGCATTTCGTGACTTGTTTTGTTAAAGCAATTTTCGTAAGTCGAGTATTATATACAATCATCTTTTTTTAATAACATTATGCAGTGATGACTTCATCTTTAAAGCGATGATCTTTGGCCGATTTGACAAACAAAAGATATAAAATAATTATGAAATGAATACCAGACATATGAATAATAGGAATGACAAAATTATGCAATGCGGCGTGTACAATATCTGTGTACACAGTACACACACATTCACTATCTCCTTGCTCTTTCACTTTCTGGGTAGTGTCCATTTTTTAAAGACACTTCTCGAGATTAAATTGCAAGATAAATATAAAAAAACAGGCGTGAGAAGGAGATAAGGCTGCAAAACCCCTATAGCATGCAACAGTGTCAGTACAAATGTTGTAAAATAAAGCTTGAAGGAATTAACTTAATAGAGATTTGGACTTTCTTTGAAGTATATAAAAAATGATGCGCCACAATCTAGCACATCTCAACTTTAGCAGCTTTCCACCAATAAAATATTATTTCAGACGAGCATGAGAGTGACAATGCTTATTCGCACCCCTCCCATCTCAAGTATAAAGCCGCAACGATATGAGACTCACGCATGGTATTGAATATAATGTTTCAATAGCACTTACAAAATAAGATTTCAAAATTCTCAAAGGACTATAAGTAAAACCCATTCAAAATGAATGCCTACACTGGAGGTTACATAGGGTATTGCACAATACGTTCGGTAACCCTTTCATAAAAATGAAGTGTTTGCTTGATATCGCAGTTCCGAGTATTATTTGTCAAACTCGTCCTCATCTTCCATATATAGGGCTCACGCCTGTTTTCAAAGGAAACTTCCATAATCATATCGTATCACATCATCATCGTAATTCTTGAAAGCACTCAAAAAACACCCTGAAGCACGATCGCAAGTGATTACGAGAAAAGTTGGGCAATTACAAAATGAAAATTGAAGCACTATTGGTAAGTAGAAGAGAATCGACAGGAAAATAGATATATTTCCGAACACGTGTTCCTATATCTTTGTATTCCCTAGATTCTCTTTCGTGCTGATTTGAATCTGGAGTGGAAGCAAGCAATGTACGGCTTTTTCGTATTTTCGCATGATGTTGATAGCGGTAATAATAATGATGATGGCGATTAGTCAGATGTTGTTGGACGGGTGTGAAAGATCGTAAGGGAGGAACCCCTACATCATCCACTCCATTACGATTCCAACCAAGAATGAAATTCAGTTCCTGATCCGAAGAATTTGTTTTTCTAGAGTTTCAAACTAGTCAGATGTGGCATGTATGCATATTTTCCATATATATACGACTTTATACTACTATATCTGTGTGCACAGATGCATACGGTCATTATTATCAAATAAGCACAATGCATGTCATATAATGCGCTTGCCTGCACAGCAAAACGAATAACGATTTTGGATTTGGTTTGGATCATAATGGTAATCATGATCATTGCATTCAGAGCCACGATCGCAATCATAATCAACTTGATTACAGTGGATTCATACAAACCCTGCATTAGCCTTTCAAAATCATAAAAGTTTGATACAATATGCCAAGCCCCAATCTGCTGACATAAGCCCATGTCTTGATGTATTATGCTTTTGTCAGAAGTGCATGGGAAAATAAAGAAATGATATAAAATTGTTAAAAAGGGCACCACAACTGGGTGATGTACATAATGCTCCATAGCGTCAGCTCTCGAGCTCGTTTCCACATATCTTCGTATGCATGTTTCACTCATAAAATTCAGCTCAGTTCTCAACTTACCAGAACGTGGAGTCATTCACTCTAGCTGCTCCGCAGAGGCTGGTTATGGTTGATGGCATAATATGATGGTCATTGGCGGAGTGTGCTATGTGTGTGTAATGACTAATGAGCCGATTTCACCTCTTTGGTTAGACAATGCCAAAATGATACTACTATAGCGTATACTGTAACAATGCGTCCAGCATACCACGTCAGACTAGACTTTGCTCTAGAAGTCACACGGGGCTCTAGAGTTCTCCCTTTCGTTTTGTTTGCAAGGAAGATAAAGCGAGAGCAAAGTCAGAAAGCTGAAACCGTGCCATAGTCCATAGTCTTAGCGGAGCAGTTAGTTGTATTGCTATGTCTCTATATAATCCCACTGAAATTAAGAAATATTATTTGCCTTGGTCTGATTTATAACCTTTTCACCATCACGTATATATATCATTCATTGTTTTCATGATGGAATAATGAAAGTCTTTTTACTGGTTTTTTATGGATGATGCTTGTTGGGTGAAATAATTTATTGAGCTGACTGCCCCAACACAGTTCCTATACAAAAAGCCACTTTTTGTTACATTTTCAGATAAAACTAATAAATTACCTGTTCTTGTTGTGTCATTGCTGTGAAAATATTTAACTAATCGAAACTACTACGTAAAAAACTCTAAATCACGCTGAGTATTTCCAGTTTTAGGTCTACTTTTCTACCTTGCTATCAGAGAATCAGTTTATGGATAATAAAAGTGATTTTGGATTTGATTGTTCTCATGCAGTTTGTAACTACTTCGTTTTAATTTGTGATGCTACTTCCAACTAGATTCTGCCAACGTAAACTGATAATGAGATGATAAGTAGAGGGTTTGTCAATCGTTTAAGGTTGTTAGCTCATTCATTTATATGATGCTTTCCCATTTAACTGCCCAGCTAGCTAACATACTGCGCCAATGCTAGATTGCTAGATGTGCCAACCACCCTAGAGACAAATAGGATTTTATGCGCATTAAACTTAGACAATCAACGTCTGACTCACAACATATGTATTATGGCAAAAGGCATTCATTTTAAGTAGAGCTCTAGTTTTCATGTTTTCACTGCAAACACCATCATTATGGTAATTTGTAGGAGAATAAGAAGTTGGAGAACTTAAGTTGCAAAGATAGAGGATCGCATCGATATGTTAATACGCGCTACTGGAAGAATATTCCTTTTCATTTGCTGCAAAAGTTTGACAAACACTGGCGAAAGGAAACATCATGATAAACTTATGAAACCAATTCTAACAACTTCAAATTGGTCCCCAAAGTTCTCTAAGTTGTAATTTACCCTGTGAGCTTTATTGTCAGTAAATTTCAAAAGAGACTGAACACCGAACCGACATGGCATTGCGCTTTTACTACTACTGATACATTATAAGGAACAAGTTGGAAATGCCTACGAAACGAAATGGTTCAACATTCATTCTTATACAATCAACAAAGGTCGGACCTGACGCGAATATGTAGGAGGAAATGCTTCCATCCCGTATTATTCATTGCATAGGTCAACAGCCATTGCTCCAAGAAAATTCCAAGCCCTTCTTGCATCTTTCATAAAGATAGCCAAGGGAAGAAAATACGCAGTGTGTTACTAGTTATTGTTCAGTGATGGTGGTACACATCAATTCAGCTAGCTTTGTAACGATAGAATCAACAACGATCTAACATCTAACCCTGGGTGAAATGCACACACAATCTATATTGTACAAGCTCTCGCATGCCAGACCAGACCCATAAGAAAATTCTCAAGAGACAACTTCTAGAAAATCAGATTTATGACAACTGTAACGAGCAATAGGAATTTAGGAGCACCTTCGTTTTGCTATGGTCCCTTCAATACCTGAAGCGTCTATACCACAATGCCCATATATGAACCATAAACTCAACAAATTGTAGCTCCCAATGAACATTATATAAGCTAGAGTAGAAAATTTTCTCAGACGATATTGGACAAAAATGGAAGAGGAAGGAAGTAAGGACATATAAACAGGTAAACCATCAGATGACAATTACGACGATCGCAATATCGACGAAACTTTGCTGCACAAACATGCAACTTCAACAATTCCAGCCCTCTAACTCCCTCCATGAGCAAAGAATAACAATTTGCAAAAGAATATACTTTGCCAAATATTACATAACAGGTTGTGAGCGAGGCTCCTATATGCTGGAGCTTAAGATCTATATCTAACTACAGCCGCACTTAGAATGGTTGGATGGTCGCATAGTTGAAAAGAATACATTGTTTTTCTTGGTAGTTACCTTCAATTTCGTATTTTTTTCTCTTTTCCCTTTGTTCTTCCACTGTTCTTAGGAACATCAATAAGACAAGCAAGATGGGCACTAGAGAAGCTATATAAAATGCTTAAAACGCTTTCTTATTGTCTTTATTTATTATGAGACGTGCCACAAATATCATTTCCCCCGCAATAAAGAAATAATGTTAGGATTTATACTAGTTTTACAATAGTCCAGCGGCTTGGCTACACACATGCACAGCCCCCTTTTAAATAGGGAATAAATAGGTCGCCAAAAAACAGACACATTTTGAAACTGGATGAGAGTATTTTCTTTTTGCCTTTACTTTCATAACGACTTGAAATTCCACATTTCTTGACGACGTAGTAGCCCTCATATTATTGTGACATCAAGAAGTTTCTAGTTCTTACAATAACTTTTCTTGCCTTTTCTTTTCCATATTAAAGATGAAGAACTTTTTTCTGGGGCTATATGTATGCATAAATTAAAAGGGTAGAGAGCAAATTTCATACGGAATGTTGCTATTCTGAAAACCATCCGTGTGCGGTGTAGTGCGGACTGAATGGCATAAGGGGAAAATTAGAAAAGACTAAAGAGTGAGATATTCGTTAATTTAATCGCAGAAGGAATCTTTATGTTTCTTCTTAGTTGGTGGCGTTTGGTTAGTTCAAGTTTTTTTCCGGTTTTCTGCTTATAAATTGTGCAAGTGCTACTTTACCACTACTATTCCAAATAACAGTTCAAGTTCAGTAGCTGTGTAGTCTTTTTAAGGTGATACGTTGGGGTGGTGCAATATATCTTTGTGCATTGAAGTGTGAGTGATGGTTCCCTAAGCTAGGAGCATGTTTTAGCTGTCTCCACTCCACATCACAACACCATTGACTATGATAATTCTAAAGGGGAGCACATAAAGAAGCAAAAGCTATATCTTGGCTAACATCAACAAATCACCTCCTAATTTGAAAAGTTTTCCCATAGCTTTTGCTTCGCCATCTACTTCGTATTCCGTTTCTGTCTTAGCCTTTTCTTCTTTTTTCTGTGTATTTAAAAGCTTTTCTACAAAATTTTCGTGTAATAGAAATGATACTTTAATAAATATGCATATAATTCTCTTATCAAAAACTTAAGTCAAAACTAAGCTCTCAGGAAGTTTTTCATAATTAAGTAAAAGCAAGAAATGCAAAGGAAAAAAATGTAGATTGATAGGTAACTACCTATATACTATACATTTATTAGTAGAAAAATCCCATAGAANAAGCAAGAAATGCAAAGGAAAAAAATGTAGATTGATAGGTAACTACCTATATACTATACATTTATTAGTAGAAAAATCCCATAGAAAATATGAATTATTATTATAATAAATATGAGGTGAAAAAGCGAGAAGGTGCTGGGAAGGTAAAATAATAATACATTTGGGTATACGCCTATTTCCTATTACAACATAGTGATAGAGTCTCGATATGCATATAAAAAACTATTTCATCGCAGACTTCATACTTTTTTTTATTGTGTTCGGAGCTGCGTATCGTTGAATAGTCGATAGAACTGATTACACTCCAGAAATTCTCTTTCTTTTTTCGCCTACACCATCAAAGCTATGACAGCCTACAGCGTTTTCAATTCCAAAAGCAGAAATTTTTGTTTTTGAGAGGAAACTTTTTCTTGGTTGTCAATCCACTTGACTTGAAGTAACCAGAAAAACCTTTCATATTCAGCAGTAGTGTAGCAGTCACGTTCTCCCCATGTTCCTAACCAAAACGGAATAGACTTTTTGTTTGCTAAAAAAGTAAAAGTTGCATACAAGTATCGGATTCGCGCGTGTGGTTTCAGCTACTCGGTGCTGACTATTCCACTATTTCTCAAAAAGATTGTTCCAAAGAATAAATGTGCAGACGCGGAATAAGTATTGATTTCCATTTAATACTTATTCATCGCATCGAACATTCGCCACAGTTTTTCATTTAGTACTAGAAGTAATAATTTGCAATTTCTGACGAATGGAAGCACTAGAGGGAAAGACTCGAGGAATTGTTTCATGTCAACTACCCATGCAAAATGGTTTTCTAGACTCTCTCTAGAAATCAAAGATTCTGGAAAGCACGCGATGTGAGATGCTTTATTGTGTGCTACATGAATGAGATGTGATGCTATTCAATTCCCTTTCATATGGATGATTCAAAATCTAGCAAAGGGTGCAGCCCCACGCATAAATTCAAATTGGTTTCTCAGATAAGACAAGCGCCAAGCATTTCAGTAAAGGTAGATGATCAGTTGATGTAACGCTTTGATAATAATGAGATACATATCATTATCAACGCTCGTTCTACGAATTCCGTTTTCATTATGCATGAATGCATGTATTTTACTTCTGAGTTAACGTTTCTGCAATTCACGACGACTCCATCCGACGAATAATTTTAGACCAGAACTTTAGACACCTTTCTTCGTTCTCAGCCAGTCAACCACGCATGAAAGAGTATGGAGAGGTTGTTGTAAAATGAAGGTGGAAAAAGAAGTACTCCTCAAGACTGTTCATTATTTCCTGTGACCGACATTTCTTCCTTGAATAGTCAATAATCTACCCTAAACTTATGCATTATTCTGTTGAAGAAAGTTTCAAGTGTGAGACAGCAATGACAGGATATAACCAAATAAATAGCATGTTGGAGGATACAGCAAAGCAATTTTGTTCTAGACGTTTATTTTGCATACTAAAACAAAATTAGACCATAAAGTACAGAAAGGTTTTACAGCAGGATCAAGGAGGGAAGATGGCTTCTAAAAATTTAAAATATACTCATCTTACATAAAGGTAGAGAAAATAATCTAATGCTTCTGGCCTGGCCAACTGATGATTTTGCTTTTGTGTACCATCTTTTGTGTGGGTTAGTAAAAATCTTCCTCCATATCCAAGTCGTGGAAGGATTACATACATATTTTGTTAGCTTTCAATCCTACCGCCAATGTTGTCTTTAGTTTATAGTATGTATTTATGTGAAGCCTAGCTCAACCTGAAGGTTCGTGAGGATTTGTATACAAAACGTGTTTATGTCACGAAGAACTTATTATATTTTAGTATACATACAATGTAAAATCTAAAAGGCGAAATGTGAGTTTCGTTCCTAATCCCACGCTACATGCTACATATTACATGTGAAAATATTGCTCATTTCAGTCAAGCTCATATTGCATCAACTTTAACTTTCTCCCTGAAAAGATAATATTCTATCTTCTCTGTTTCTAAAAAAAAGTACACATCCCCGTTCACCCGCATACAATCTGCTCACGGCATATGGTTTAGGACTTTTGACTCTTAGATATATATGATGATGGAAAGCAAAATGGTTTTTTTTACTATATGCTATCGGTATTTAAAATTGTTTGCCGTTTTCTCGTCCTCTCTTTGTATTACACTCGAGTCGACTCACGAAGTCTAAAGGTATAAAGCTTCCTTACTCCATGACTTCATATTAGAAACGAATATCGCACAAAGGAACACTTTGTAGTTCATCACAAGAGCTGTCTCCCCTACGTAGCTGATAATCATATCAATGTACAGCAAATAGAAAACGAAAAATTTATTCGCATCATGTGTCTTTTCATCTGCAGTACATCATGTTGCGAGTCAATGTATACACGGTATCATTTAAGGGTTTGCTGTTGTGTAACAGGAAAGCAAACGGATTACGTACATTTCGATGATTGCGTTTCTTCATCTTCATTCCCAACGCAGAGTGTAAACTGATGTAGCACAGGAAGTTTGCGAGATTGTTTATCCTTGCTTTTTATTTTAGTTTTTATAGCAGAACTCCTTTGCAAATACATATATATATAGTCCATGTGTACCTTAGGTGAATCTTCCATAAATTTCTGTCGGTTCTCATCAAAAATGAGAAATGGTAGGAAAACACAGTGATACTGCAGTGTCTAAACAAGATATATTTTCATTTTGGATCCAATTTTAAGTAACTCACGTGATACCATTGTAAAAGGAAAAGTATTGCTGGTAGTGCTGGTACTAGTAGCAGTTTTAATCTCGCTCATACACAATTCGATAATAAGAGCTTCGTTTCTTGTTTTATGTTCCTCTGTATTGTATCTGAGTATCCATTAAAATCGAAGATTAGACGGTCTATATCTCAATCAAAAAAGGAAAACCAGTATCAAAAGCAAAGGTTTGCAAAAGTGCAGGGGAAACAGCTACACACATATAAGAAAACTATAAGACCAATTTACTTCCAATTTATTCCGCATCGGCATTTTTCTCTCGCTTTCTTTTTTGTCGCCGTCAATAAGAAGAGTTGCACAGTTTCCTTCATTTAAGTAACTGCTTCTAATGGAGCCGTTGCTACTTGTGAAAATAAGTACATTTCCGTATCACCAATATCGCATCCCACTTCCAATCATCATTGTGCCTTTGCCTTGGAGAGAAAATGGGTGCTATACCATCGGCAAAACAAGGCGAGAATGAAAGAGAGAAAGTTGACGTAATGTTGTGGTAGTTTTAACCCTAGCTCTACTCTTCCAATTTCCCTTCTCCCGAAAGAGTCTAGAGTTAGGCTCGAAAAAAGAAAGAAAAATAAGAGCACGCAAGATGAGAGAAAGTAAGAAGAAGTCTTTCGGGTCGTAGCACAGTGTCGCTCTTCAACTTCTTTCGCCAAACTCATTCATGGTGATATAAGCCTGGCTCATGCTTTTTACAAGTATATTTTATGTGTGAAGAATATGGATACATAAGATTAGGTCTTATAGGCATTCACACTCGTTTCTCTTCATTTCACTCTCTCAGTCAGAGATTCTATTCAATCCCGTATTCCCCACTGTATTAGCTGAATAAAGGCTTCGTGCTCCGTGACTTGGTAGATTAAATATTGATACTTGGCGATGAAAATCCATAACATTACACTCACAACATACATTCCACCATCCTCTAAATGGGAATATTCACAATATCACAATGGAATAGAACCATTTCTTTTTACAAGTACACACTATATTCTTAAAGCTTGTTAGCCGTTAAGGAAGCTTTGATCAACTTTTACTAGCCCTAACATCCTTAACCACGGTTTTGCTCATACTACTTTTGACCTCACCTCATGTCTCATGGTATCAATTCAAACATTCCACAATCGGTTCGTGTGTAGAAATAAAAGCATAGTCCAATGTGAACCTGACATCAAATATACAAACACACTTTTCTTCTTCGATTAAATGGCCTGTCCCTTCTAAATTACGCATGTAAACTAGCAATCAACCAAACCCGAAATCATTTATTCATTGTGGTTGTAATGTTTTGTATAGACACATGACAGTGACTGATAGATTGGACTATTATAGCTCCATCATCCATGATTCTATATGCCTCTATGCTTCTTGAGAACTAGTTTTATATTTATCCCGAAATACTGGTTTTGGTTACTTTGTAAAATTACAGTGAATTACCAACTTTATAATACCGAAGTAATTTTGCGTTCAGGAACGAATGAAGCTTCATATTTCACGGCAATTTCAACTATGAATATGATACTGAAAAAACTCTGTTACTGAATATAAGTCTAATAGAAACAAAATGTTTTTGTGCAGTTTCAGGTATGGGGAACGACAGTTTGCCTACTACACCATTGTCGCCCAATGTATCGTCTTCTACTCTGAAAACTTTAACAAGCTCGCATGAGCTTCACGGTGAAAGTTTGCAGGAGCCAGAAGCATCAGAAAACCATCGCCATCATCCGCACTCTTCACACCTGGTGGAATTACCGTCATCGGATGAACCAGCTGCTAATGGTCAACAGCAAGCGGATGGTCATCACAAATGCTATGTATGTCTACCTCCGGACAAGACCTCAAGAGATGCAGAAGAGATCTTGACTATTTTCCCAGAAGAGACACGACAACGTATTCCTGACTGTGCCTCATTTGGCTCACACAATGCGAAACACTTTGAATTCAAATGTCCTCCAGAATACGTTGGTTGCCTGCTTAGAATTCATGGTGAGTTTTTGGTATAGTTTACTGATACCATTTTATAGGCTTCTAAATTGAAGTGTCCCTCTGCGTTAGCAATTTTTCAACGATACATAGTCTAGTCTTATGTCACTATGAATGTTGACTAAACACATGAAGCTAAAAGTTCAGCCCATTCTGAAGATGCAAGAGTTGCCTTTTCATGGCGAATGAAATTATTACTATGCATCAACATCATCTCCATTTTACATGTGTATATGTATGCTCGCGTGTATGTTCATTTTTCTCATGCATGAATGCCCTTAAAACCACTTCACGAATCAATATTATGATCAAACACTCTTCAGTTACATCACACACCGACCCCCACGATACTTATACGACCCAACGTAAACCGTTTTGTATCTTACTGCCTTGCGTCTTGGTGGTGCCCTCTGCGTTTTGTTGGCATTCTCGATTTGATATTGATAGCGATGGTGAAAGAGAAAACGGGAAATGCCTTTTATCCCCACTTGAGAGAATTTTGCGAAATTGCTACGTATAAAAAATGAGAGAAGAAACTCATCATCATATGATGATGTGATTGCTAGAAACACCATTGTGCAACACGTATTTTTAGGGCATAGAACCGTAACCGCGCCCGTCTACCGATCAAAAGCTATGAACTTAACATAACGTGACAATGTAAAGTATACGAAGCACGTACAATTTCCTATGCCAGAGTCTGCTTTAATCTTCCAGTGAAACTTAAGGAATAAATGGAAATGAAACATTTAATTTTCCCAAGACGCTTTGGTTTCGGACTCTGAAGAGCTTCTGACTGACAAAGCAAACAGTTTGCTGGAAAAAGAGAAATAGAAAATTTGGAGAGGAGCTTGGCTATGAATTGCCAAACCTATTACAAAGTAAGACGTTAATTACATAGAGAGCAGAAAGGGCAGCATGAATTCTTAATTCCTTTGTAATCAACACTGCTCCAGTTTGATATTTAGTGGAAGTGAATATTTCAAATTTTGATGAGAGATTTGGAAATGCATTTTGCTCGCTGAAAGTTGAAACAAAACAGATACAGAGTGAGTGAGTACGTACATCTCTCTCCACCATCTCCACTTTAAGGATTGTTAATAGGAAATACACGTATTATTAGCTATAAGGGATACAGTATACACATTATGCTATTTATGTGCTAAATAATCCTCTCAAATTGCTACTCTCAATAAACTTTATTCTATAAAACAACAGAACGGTAAGCTGAAAATCTTATTAGTGGAAAGTTTTCCGAGAAACGATAAAAGGGAAGTAGAGCTAAATAGGTCCCATTCCAATACATAAAAACCAGCAAGGCATGGAGCAACATTTTACATTACTATCACATGCTGTACATGAAAGTACTGGTAGCTGATGCGTTACAGAGAGAGTATTGAAGTGAAGTTTAGTGGTTTAAGCCGGATGTCTGTACAAAGCCAAACGATCTTCCACTTAAAACTTTACTTTAGGATGCACAACATACAATACGAGCTGGATGAAATATGATCTGTTTACTACAGTAATAGGAAAAAGGAGCATCCTGAAACTGACATTAACATTTTATGTAACTTTCTTTTATGGTTTCTTATTTTCTATGTACAGGAAGGAACGAATCTCGTTCTTGTTTCAAGCATCCCCTCAACGATTGTAAGACAGCAAATTCTGTGGAGTTTTGCTATTGCACAGGTGCCCTTTGCAACGACAACCGACCAGAAATTTTGCTAGAAGAGACCGAATCAGATGAAAGGCAAAGAGCCCAACTGGAAGATGAAAAAGAGGAACGAGAGACACGAAAGATTTGGCAGAAGGGAGAAACAGACGATGAGGATCTATTAGGTCCTCATCATGTAGATATCGATGGAATGCAGGACGACGGGGACTATGGTTCTGGTTCTGAGCCACCGCCAGGTGTAATCCATCAGTACACTTCAACACCGAAACCAATACTCAGACCCAATATTAGACCTGACACAAGGACAACCACTCCAAAGAGCACCAGTGGAGCACCTGGTTCCACAATTGTTATGCTCTCTGCCTTTACCATTCCTTGTACATATATCACCATTCCAACAACCGCACTTCTATCTTCCCTAGTGCCATTAATTTTACCATTTATTATAGCGTGGAATCTATCAAGCCTTCAACCTCTAGTCAAGAATCAATAATAGACAGTATAAATTTATGTGTGGAGAGGATGTTCAGTAGACGTAAAATATAATCAATATAATATAAATGATACCTTGCAGTGATATATGAAAAATTCCAACATGAGTATTGCTAATGACTTGATAAAATGTAATTGATTTTCGAATAAGGACAACTTCATGCCAAGAATCTCAGCAGAAAGAACTGTATAAAATTACTGAAATAAAATATTTGGTGTATTGTATAACACAATATTATTCCTTAGTCTGCCTGCACGATCAACCATTTTAGTGTACCTCTGTGTAATTTAAATATAAGAGTGTGTAACATAGAATTTCTCGTCAAATTGAGACATTGTATAACTCACAGATGCGGAGTTTAAAGTGAGTTACGAAAAATAATCTCATAAGAAGGATGGAACGGGAAAAACGAAGCTTATAATTTTGTTCACAATAATATGATTTCAAGATTGTTTTAAAATACATACATAAACCTATTCTGCATTTAATTAATGAATCGTAGAGACAAAGTACCACTTCCAGAGAATATCACTCTGGACGGAATTTAGTTAAGTACGATATATATATGTTGCAAACTTATTCACTCTCTTGTAGCTTTGTAGACGAAAATCCTAATCGTAATAAAACTTTTAAGAAAGTTGTATATGCTTAGGCACGCAAGCACTCATTGCATTTGCGGTGAAGTGAAGTGGTGTCTTCTGGATCTAATCTGGGGTAATTTGTAGCAGGCAAGTGAAAGTAAAATATGACCGGTCGTAGACTGCACAAAATGCTCGCGCAGTCAATTTACGACAAGACTCGTTTCGTTGCAAGAGTCGTTTTTCATGACTGGTAGATTGTAATCTAATACATAAATATATTAAATTTACCCTTTAGTTATAGATTTGTCAATGTACATATGTAATTTAGTGAATATTTATTGGTTAGTGACAACATAGTAGCTAGAAAAATTTGGCAACATGAACTTGTGAATAATTTATTTATAGATGTGAATATATTAGTACATAATCTTGAATGTATACATGTAAATGATGTAATAAAAGAAAGAACTGCATCAATATGAATAAATAAGTATACATATACATACACATATAAAATGCATTATTATACAGTAAATTTTTTCCCGAACGAGTCACTATTTCATGAAATTGAATATTATGTCACGCCGGAAAGCAAGGAACCAAGATAAACAATCTTAGTCAGTACCTTCAGTCAGCCAATAAGACGGTAAGTGCACCATTATTCCAAAATATCTTTTCTTTCTTGACAGAGACAGAGATGAAAAATGCGATCCTAAAGACTGGGATTACTTGATAAGTACAAAGTAAGGATATCAAGCGGCTCTACATGGATAAATGTTCACAATTATGTAGACAAGTAGTTGGTCCTAAGGCTATTACAACCGTAACGTAAACCTACATCTTGATAATGTGATAAGCCAATGAATTAATCACGAAAATGTTCTCGTAAGACAAGAAAATAGATCATGAAATGACCGCATTCTGGAAATGATAGAGGCATATCACTGATAGACATTTCTTGCAATTGCAAAACACACAGCAGCGAATGCTTTTTTATACTTGTAGTCCCGAATTCTCTTTATGCCCCATATTTTACTTAAAAGTTATAAGTTATAATATTATCATTACCCATCGCCCTTCTCTCCTTATATTATCTACATCTGTAGACAGAAGCACACCATCAACCGTACACCTTTGCGTTGTCATTCATGGAATTTCCATTTGGTTCAATTGGCTCCTTCAAAAGTGAAACTATTGTTTACTTATTTAACAAAATAGTACTAAAACCGCAAGGGATTTAGCGAAACAAAAAGTCATTGTATACGTACATAATTTGGATTCGGACTAGAAAACAAACCTGGAAAATAAATAGAATAGCCTAACCCTTTCTAATAACTCCCCAAAGTTAGCATTCACTATGGATTGGAAATTTATTAGCCTTAAACTTAAATTAAATATTTTGGAAATTTTAGCGTAAGCTTTCGAAAGATTTATTTTATTTTCCTTCATCTTACGAAGATATACACGTATAGCATTAAGCTTTCACGCAAGCAACCTTTGTTATTATAGTTATTCATGAACAGAGATGGCGTTCAAAGGTATTAATGTCCTAAATTAATATCCGAGGGATCCGAAATCCAATAAAATTCGCAAGCAACCTTTGTTATTATAGTTATTCATGAACAGAGATGGAATTCAAAGGTATTAATGTCCTAAATTAATATCCGAGGGATCCGAAATCCAATAAAATTAATTCATTACTTTGATGTTTTTTGCGTAATCCATCATCCATTGCTGTCCTCATCCTCATTTGTACAAATTAATAGCTGGAAAATAGCTTTGTATGTTGTATGTAAAGAGTGCCGATACATAGTATACATACAAGATTATCCCATGTACAAAAGTTTTAAGTTCCCCATCCGCATCGCATCGCAGTTTATGGTAATGCTATTAAAAATTTCATTTTCTCCGATGTATTCGTGTTTGAATAAAAGACAAATTAGAAGGACCCTATGTTGAAAATATACAAACCTAGATCTGTATGTAGGGTCTTCTAAATAAAAACCATTGTCGGAATTCATTCTGAAAAAGAAAAGGTTAGATGATTGAATGATGAATGCTAAAGTTTTCTTTTTACATGAATTGAATTTGCTTATCAAGAGCAGCGAGAAGAGCAATGAAAAACTTGAAGTCTTGAATAAACGCATGTCGCAGTTCCATTTCATCCGCATAGCATAACTTTATAATTCAATAAATTAAGCGAACCACTCTACCTCCACCTTTTCTAGAATCTGTGAATATATGATAAAATCTTGGTGCAAGCAAAGTAAAAGCAATTTACCAGTTTTTAACTCGATAATGGACCCTTCGTATTAAACCTACGATTATGGACCTTTCTTCCTTCTTTACCGGCAGTTTTCCCTATAGCATCACTTCATCCAAGTATTTTAAGAGCAGAGAACCAACAACTAAAAATGGACTGGTGTTGGTTAACCTTCTTTACAAGTCCTTTTTGCATACTATGCATATTTTAGTCCAAAAATGAAAACAAACAACAAAGCCTTCACTTTCTCACTTTTTCCATTGCATCGGAGCCTGCATCGAATGTCGTTGTGTGCTGTGGTATTTCTGCAAGGGCTGATGGTTGATGAACCTAGCACCTGACACCATTGAGTATTGAGCATAATATGAGACCAACTCCGCGTACGGAAAAAGCGTACAACAACGCAACGTAGGTAGTTCAGTTCTAATGTGATACATCTCTTATGAGTATAAACACTCCTTTGCAAGGAAAAACTTTCTTCCAATATTTGTTTTAAAGTTTAAAGATAGTTATGAACAACTGGACATGTTACTTAAATGCTCGGTAAAGTAATAGAAGGGGACACCGAAATATATAATACATAGTTAAAGTTCACGTGTGATATTCGCAAACAATTTAAAAAGCTGAAAGTAAGGGCCTACCTTCAGCGGTCAGCGGTTTACCTGGAACGAATGTTTCCAGTAATCAAATATATCTTCTATATTCAATATTACTTAATTTACACAAATATACTGATGACTGAAGTGCTGTGTAAAATCAGAAACATTTAGGAAAGCACCGCTAACTCAAGGTAATTAAAGATTTTCTAGTTTTTGAATAGAATGCCATTATTCATTTCATCATTTAAGAAAATTAGGGTATGAATGAATCAGAGCAAACAAACAACAAACGAAAAAGGTTCAATGTAACATGTAAAAGTTTATATTTTTAAAAGCACATTAAACTACTTACCGTGACTGTATTCGGGTAATGGCAGGCAGTGAAATGCTCAATCCTTGCTCAGTAGCGATTGGTTCAAAAACTATTGACTATACACTGAAAAAGAAAAACCTCAATTGATCCCACACCATTATTGGGACAACCAGTTGTTTCTAAGACTTCTGAGTCCAACTGAACTGATTTGAATTCACTCTAATCAACTTGACCATGTCGTATATATGCTGGCTTATATGCATTGGCCATGTGACAGTTGACAGTAAACCAAACTGACGGTAGTGAAAGTAACAATAAAACAAAAACTGTTTGTAGACGCCATACAGACGGCCGACGGCATTCATATTTTTTCACATGCTACTGAATTCACATGTGATTTTCAATTTAACTTTCTTTGCACAATCCAATTCGAAAGATTCGAAATTCAGATTTTACTTGCTAGAAATGTTTCGTTTGTAGATTTACAATTTAAATTGAAAATGTTCCATGTGGATGAGCGATTCAGAGTTTTCTGAAGTGTGCTTAAGTGTTAAGTGTCGAAAGAAATCTGTTAACAAGTTAACAGTGAATAGTATTTTATTAGGGTGTATGGCGTATGGTGTAGGGTATTCAGCATTAGCAAAACTTTGTTTCGATGTACAATGTATATTTATAGCTTTCATTATTGAATCTGTAATAAATATGAGTACTATTTATCAAATGGAGCAGCCAGATCAGTCAGAAAAATCAGAACGACTTATTCCATCTTTACAAGCTCTTGATCTGAACGCTGGAAGGAGGTTTACCAGGAGTGGCAGGAGTTTTCAGTATAATTTGAGTAAGCTCTAGGCTAGGCCATCCAGAGTTGAAAGGGCACTTGCGCTGGGCAGATGCCTTTAGGATTATATTTATCATACTATCACTTTTGTGTACGTACCACATTCACATAATAAGGGAAAGTTGTTACCCATAACAGGCAGAACTGTGTCTCTCGTTCTTTATTCTTTGTTTATAGCAATTTAAAGAATGGTAGAAAAATTGTGCATCGTAAAATAAATAAAGAAATATAATTCCAAACTTTGAAATGGTTTTCAGGGGGAAACATGGGTTTAGCAGTGGACGAACCCATGGATGTCTCGATATCCGACGATGTCAAAAAGGCAAATGAAATACTGGATCAACAAGATACAGAACAGCCGACTACCCCTGTGAAAACTAGGCCACAAATACCAATACCTTTCGAGTTTAAGAGACCACGCCGTCAAAACACACGAGGTATGTTGCTTCACCTTTGACCATATAGGTTATGTACTTACAACTTCCTTACGAATCTAACATTGACATTCAATATTTCCAACTATTTACAATACTTTTTTAGTGTTTGAAACGAGTAAATTAAGGAAGTATTTAGGGCCAGTATTGCATCGTCTCGAACGTCATGAGCATTCTGGTCCATTTCTTCAACCTGTCGATGCAGAGGTACAAACATTAATGATTCGCATAAAAGGTAATGTTGATATGTATGCACGGATAATTAATTTTAATGTTTCGTCGCACGTGCAGGCTCTAGGTCTAGCAGATTATAATGATATCGTGAAACGCCCTATGGATCTTTCTACAGTATCGAATAAACTTGAAACTGGAACTTATACAGAACCCTGGGAATTTATAGATGATATATGGTTGATGTTGGACAATGCTAAGAAATATAACAGAAAAACAACTAAGATCTATAAGGGTGCTGAGCAGGTATGAGCTTTATTAGTTATAAAACTTATACTTGACGGACGTTATTTATATTTTTGCAGTCATTTCGGTACTTTCTAAACTCTATTTGAAAGCCATTGATCTTGACCCTTGTTTATCTTTATTATTTGCAGCTAGGAAAATTATTCTGATGACGAAATCGACAGGATTATGCAGGAGAAGATGGGGTACTGTTGTGGCAAAAGATTGTTCTATACACCTCCTACCTTGTTTTGCGTTGGTAAACGAGTTTGCATCATCCCAAGGGATGCCACTTATTATTCCCACGGAGAACAGTAAGATTTTTAGAAAATGCATTTGTTAAAAATATTGAATATTATGATATTAATTAACGTTTTTTTGACTAGCTTAATACCTCATTTAATCGATTGCTTTTTATTGTTATGTAGATACATTTACTGCAAAAAGTGTTTCCTTGCTTTACCTGGTGACGAGGTTCCGCTTTATAATGAGCGTCAAGAAGTTACAGGGTAAGATGTACAGTAACGAGTTGTCGAAGAAATTGTTATTAGTTTGATGGGAGGCTAAATCATATGCATCTTCATTACCGTTGTATGCTATGTTACTAACAGAGGAAAACTATAATGATTGTTTGGATTGTGATTGAATTTTAGATATGTTCTCAAAGACCAATTTGATTTTTCGAAGGAACGACCATTTAGAACCCGAGCCCTTAGTCCCTTGTAGAGAATGTGGAAGACTCATTCACCAGATCTGTTGTATGTACTTGGACCACTTTTGGCCTGACGGGTATGAAAATTATCCTTTCTGACAAGCCAAATTTCATTTTTCAACGTAGGCATTGTTTAAATACTTTTCTTTTCTTTTAGGTTTATATGTGAGAATTGTCGACGACCGACGTTTACTCCGCCAGTTACTCTAACTGCTGAAACATTGATTAAAACTCACCTAAGTCAGTTCATTGAATCGAGAGTGAGTAATTTTTTGATTACCAGTGGAGCAGTTGAAGTGAAAGTTACTATAAGAGTTGTGTCAAGCCGTGACAAAGTCGCTCAACTAAGTCCGCGAATGAAGGCTCGTTTCCCAGAACGTAATGGATTTCCATATCGGTAAGATAAGTATTGATGTTCTTAACTAATTCGAAGATTGGATTTGCTTTAATACTTTTACCTTAAGTTACGTTAATATTTTGTTTCAGTGCTAAAGCAATCTTTGCGTTTCTGCAACTTGAGGGACATGAAATAGCTTTCTTTGGGATGCATGTTCAAGAATACGGGTCAGATTGTCCGTTTCCAAATAACAGAAGAGTTTACATTGGTTATCTTGATTCTGTGCAATACTTTCGACCACGCAAGTTGCGTACAGCTGTGTACCAAGAAATTTTGTTGGGTTATTTGGACTATGTGCGACAACGAGGATTCCATACGGTTCACATTTGGGCCTGTCCGCCGGGGCATCTAGGTACTGGTAACGATTATGTCTTTCCTTGCCATCCACCTGAACAGAAAATGCCTCAACCTGGTAGATTACAAGAATGGTACAAAGCGATATTTCGGAAAGGCAAAGAGGATAAAATTGTAATCGAATTTAAGGTATGGCTTGTCCCTGGTCGTTTTGGTATGGTAAATAATTATTGCGTAAATAATAGACGATTGACTGATTGGGATTAATTAGTGAATTACAATATGAAATAGAATCTTCATAAATACATCGTGGATGAAGGTTTGAACCCGGTCAAAGACTTGCCTTACTTTGAAGGTGATTTTTGGCCTATGACACTTGAAGATTCTCTTAAAGATATTGATAAGGAAGAAGAGAAGAAGAAGAAGAAGCCCAAGAAAACTTCAAAGACAACAGATAGAAGTCACCCTTTAGCGACAGATCTCCCGACTAAAATGATTAATGTGATTAAAAGAGAGCAAGAATCTTTCCTTGTCGTTATACTTAATACCCCGGATACCGTTTTAACGCTTTCAGTAAGAACTAAGCACAATATTGCATTTATACTTTTACATTTTTACCTCTTCCTTTGCTGCATTCACTTAGCATGCTGATTTTGAAGCGTTTTCTTTCAATTTTTAAGAAGCCGGAAACAGAGGATGCGGATTGTTTACTTTATGCTGATTTAATGGATGGGCGAGATAGCCTACTTTCCGTGGCAATGGAAAGACATTATGAGTTTTCTTCTTATAGAAGAGCAAGATTCTCCACAATGTTATTATTATTCGAACTCAGCCATTCAGATCAAGATCAAAACGTTTTTATGTGTTCGTCTTGTAATTTGCATTTCTCCAAACGGTACGATTTGAATTGAAGTACAGTGTACACCACTTTCGTTATAACAGTAGCTTACTTAACTAAACTTAAACTTCGTTTGTATATAAAATATAAAACTTTTTTTCTGTTACACAGAGTTCGCTGCGTTCAATGTGAATCGGAATCGGCGTCAGTGGACATGTGCTTTTCATGTCATGATACAGAAATACATGCTAACAACAAGTAGAGGCCCGCCGCGGTCCTTCGGAGTGCCACCAATATTTAATAGGTATAATTAATAAATTGCTTGTAAGCAAGGTAGATACGCAGCTCATAACAAACTAAAAAAGGACTATATTACTTGACGAATTCAAGAACTACTTAAATACTTGATAAAGCATCACGAAGTATCCCTAAATCCTGATTTTCAGCATAATCAATTATGTTTTGAAGTTTCCGGCTTACACAGATTTCGTTGCCTTCAATGTGAATCGGAATCAGCGTCTGTGGACATGTGCAGTTCATGTCATGATACAGAAAGACATATTCACGATATGAAACAGATTGAGTCGAACACGAATTACGCTTCTCCGACATTTCATTTTAAGTTGAGACTAGCATTGGTATTTGGAGTTATACATGCTGTTAACTGTTGTGATGCAGCATGCGAACGTAGTACATGTCAACAGTTCAAGAAGTTAATTGAGCATTCATCGGTAAGAACAATAAAAATAACCAATTGCTTCCAACGTCTTCGACATGTGGACGGTTCTGACGTTCATGAACGCCACATTCACCAGCATAGTTGCACCCACATGTCGATGGCTCTTCGGAATACCTTTGCCACTAATATATTCTGTTGGCTCGGCTTCTCAAGCTGAAGTAATCCATGTTTTGTATAATTTTAATGCTGTTACTCTATAGGTGTGTCCAGAAACTATCGAACGGTGTCAAGACTGCAGGTCAATGGTGAAAATACTGAAATCTCACGCCAGATATTGTGTTGTATTGAATTGTCCCGTTCTTAATTGTAGTATTTTCAAAATGGATGTTCCGGTTACAGCGTGTTAATAAAAAATTTAAGCACAATAGATGCCTGCAACGAAGAATGAGAATGATGCTTCAACAAAAGTCGGAGCAAGACCCCGAAAGTATTGAACAGAATACAGTAGTCGATGAAAACCAACAACCGATGGAGTTGGACTAAAAAGAATGCTTTACACAAAGCAGCTTTGTTTATTATAGTGTTTTATATATATTGTTGTAATAATAACATTATGCTGTTAATCGAAATTCTTTAGCCAATATATATCCCCACCAGATGAAACTTGTTTTTGAATTTTTAAGAATTGAAAATGATGGGATAGCAATTTATATGTGATTGTGATAAATATATTCCAATGTAATACTTATCCTTAAGTTATATAGAATCATGTCAGTTCAGTAGTATATATCATGTTATGTCAATCTCAACTTTTATTCATAAAATCGCTTAAAAGTAAATATTTACGATTTATTGATGTAATTCTAATGTAAAGTTAGCATCGATTGTTTTAGAAGTACCTGTGCACTTCTGTTTTTATTATGCGGAAATAGATGATAGATGGTTTTTTATTGTGTTTTAGAAACGGCCACAGCCTACACACAATATAAGACATTGCTTTTACATACTGCTTTAAATAATAACAATAATAACAATAATATTTATGTTCAGTCGTTGCACTAACTCCGAGGTTGGTGTAGTTTGGGGTGTCATCTGAGACTCCTTTTTACTGCATGTTCCTTGTATGTTCCAAGAATCTTTTCCTGGTGTATATTGAGGTTCCTTTTCATGGTCTATATTATGCGGAAATACAACAAGATTTGTTTAAACCAAATCTAAAAATAATGCATCGTCATTTATCATTTTACAAAAATAAGTAATTAATTTGTAATTTATAGCATCAACAAAATTCATATTATGGTATTCATGCTACTTCGTTCGTATTGTAAGTGTGTGTATGAGAATGAGACATTTATTAGATGAGATGAGTACATATATGAGCATTTATATGAAATGAACAAACACCCGAAGAAGGCCAAAGTGGTATGGATGATCGAGGCACGTAAATATACCGGGAACGAAAAGTCATATAATTTGTCCTAAAACTGTTTTGCGTCACAAATCATAACACAAATACCGATATCTGTTCAAGTTCACATCCTCTCATAGGTACCGCATATATACCGTACGGTCATTTCGGAGAATCTGCTACGGAGAAGTGAAAAACACCCATCTTGCATTGCTGAGATTAGCGAACACAATTCAATGCCTTATAAATTTATAAGTCAATAGTTGCAGTTGAAATAGAGAGGGATATGAACGGAAGGGTGGAATTGAATGTATTTAACTGACGATTGACGTTGACAGTTAATGGAACTGTGCAAAGTATTTTTGTATTTGAGTTTTTAAAGCGACGGCATAAGTCTTCATAAGTGTACTTTAGTTGAAATCTACAACTTGAAGTGTATCAAAGTCAGTTTCACAACTGCTTTTAAGATTGGAAAATGGTCCTGCAAGAAAGTACACGATTTGCAGTACTCTGCTCTAGTAACATGAATCGAAGTATGGAAGCTCACGCCTTTCTTGCTAAGAAAGGGTATACTGTTGAATCCTACGGAACCGGTGACAAGGTCAAGCTCCCTGGTTCGTCTCCTGATAAGGTATGACTGCCTGCATGTCACATGTTCATTTTGCTGTGATCTGTTTGTCCCTTCCTTCGTTATCCTTATCCTATCATTGGTTTATTTTATCCTGATTATTTTTTATGACTACATTAAAGTTGTTGACATTTGACATTTAATTTGAATTACAGCCTAACGTATATGAATTTGGAACTACTTATGAGTTTATCTATCAGGATCTCCTTCGAAAGGACAAGTCTTTGTAAGTCGTGACTGTATGCATAACTGTCAACTGTTTGGAATTAAAAGATAATCTACGAAGTATGGTGATGAGGGATGTAGGCATTATGCTGATGTTATGAACTTTGAACTAGTGATCTGATAATCTGATTTCATGCTTTGCAGGTACACTCAAAATGGCTTGTTGCACATGTTGGACAGAAATAGACGTATTAAAGAGATGCCAGAGCGGTTCCAGGAAAATAAGAAGAAATTCGAAGTTATTATCACATGTGAAGAGAGAGTATATGATCAGGCAGTTGAATGTATGTACTTTCTTATCTGTATGACTATTATTTTATAAAATCATACATATAAGCGAATAAAATATGTAATCCTAACCGTTGTAAATCTTCTAGACTTGGATTCAAATCTTCCTGAGGACAATATTCCGGTCCATGTCATCAACATAGATATCCAAGATAACCACGAGGAAGCAACCATTGGAGCCTTTTTGATTTGTGAGCTAGCCAGCATGGTAAATAAATAATTTTATAACAAAAGAACCTCTGATAAAATGCTTATGCAGTCTCTAGATAATTTATGTTTTGTTAATGTAATAATAATTGATTTTAGCTGTGTGCTGTTGAGGATCTCGATAATGAAATTGACGAACTTTTATTAGACTTTGAGGCCAAAGCGCAACGAAAGATTCTTCATTGTATTTATTTTTATTAGTTTTGCATTTATTGACAAATGATTACACGGATAAAGCGTAAAAAAGAACAAATAAATGCGACGGAACGAAGGAAAATAACGTTTGTTTCTAACTTTAATATATGAATATGCTTCATAAATTCCACTGTTGAAATATTTTATTACTAATAGAACCTGTAATAAATGAAATATTATCTTGTGCGTTCATTCCACGTCCAGATGTCTGTAAACCCGTCGCAACTTTTCTCGTTTGTTCTTGTTATTATGTTTACGCCAAGGTTTATCCGTGTTACCTCTGCAAATCCAATAATGTTATTCTTTAGTAAGATTTAAAAAGCTTACACTACTCACTACTCCACTACTACATCATTATCGCTTTTAAAATGATATTAACATATGACTCGTCTTACCCAGAACTACTGGCTGCAGTCAGACCAGAACTGACGAAATGCTTTCCTTTATAGTGTACACCTGCTGCAGCTGGCGCAAAGAAATTATTATCGAGTCTATTTTCTACATTTACGGTTCGAAGCGTGGGAGGCTGCAAAAATATATAATAATGACGAAATTATATAACATATATAAAAAATAAATATGATAGGTGCGTTAGGTGTCTGTTTTTTACCCTTTGGTGTGGAGGCTCCATCGGATCCACTTCAAAATCTTCAATGAAATGATTTCGGATGTTTGCATCAAGCATACTTGCTTGAAATTCTTCTTGAGAAACAGTTGGGGGAGTAAGGCAGAAATGTAATTTTCCGTTCACGTAATCTTTTAAGACAATCCGAGCTGCTCGAGAACTGTCAGGGATTCCTCGAACGGTCATAAAACCTCGCACAGCTTAAAAAAAGTTGAATGCAAAAATCTAATTATAAATACTGTTCTAATTAATATTAATTAAGTGTTAAATCGTTTGTAAAAGAAGTACCAGCATATGAGCTGAGGAAATCCTCGTAGTTGAAATTTGGTAAAAGAGATATTCCATAAGTTTTTTCTAATTTTTGCTTGGGAATTCGCTGAATTAGAAGAGCTGTAGCCGACGAGTAGCTAGTGAGTTGATCAATCGGTAAGATACCGCCCAGCACCATTTCACCTTTAGAACCTCCAAACGCTGGCATTACCAAACCAGGACAGTCGCAAAGTAACAAATCACGCTCCAGAAAAAGAGTCTGTTCAATGTGTTAAAGATTAATTAAAATAGTCATAAAGTAAAGTAAGGTTTGATTCCATCCAATTTTAATGTGTATTTACTATTAAACACATACCTGAAAGTGTTTAGTTTTGCCAGGGGTAGCAGATACGGAAGTTCTTTTTATGCCCATTAACGAATTGATGGTTGAGCTTTTCTCCGACATTTGGATACCCAACTAATCCAACTGAGAATAGTTCCTGTTTTTCCTTAAAAGATTTAAGGAATGTTATCAACTGTTCCCTGCCAAAAACCGTTGTTCTACTGCATGTGCCAGGCTGGAGATTTTCCTGATCCTTGGGACCTTCTGCAGCCCCGACTTCATCGTTCTCATTTTCATCGTTCGATGTACTGTTTTCTTGTTCCACAACACTATCATCATCACTATCATCAGAGTCTTCTACTTGGTCGGTTTCATCTTCTGAACATTTCGTCTTTGAAGTAAGTTTTTCATTAGCGTACGCAGCAGAATAAAACGCATAGGGCAACTTTACACCTTCAAAGTAATCAGCCCAATACTCCCTCTGTTTATCTGTTAAAAAATCAGCTTTGTTCAGGAGAATTATGTTCAGCTTTCCCAACTCCTTAACGTAAGCTTCCAAATCTTCACACCTAGAAAAAGAGTATCCATTACAAAATGACTTTAATATACTTTCGCACTAACAAACCTCGAATTATAGGTATGTCATATGTCTTAAAGTATTACCGGTACAGCAAGGGGTTTCTTGCATCAACAATTTGAACAACGATGTCTGATCTTTCAAGAACCCTCCAAAGTTGTCTCCAAACTTCTATATTTCTTTCAAATGGAGTTATATCTTGTTTATTTTGTAAATGTGCCATTCCTCTCCGCCAGTTTAAGAATGCCTCTTTTTCGAGAGTATCCAACTCTTCTGCAGACATTTCAGTTGTCCATTTGGGTCTCCTGGGCACGACGACAGATTTTCTCTCTGCCTCTGTCAGATATTCTGATGCATCCATGTCCGATCCTTTGGGAGCATCAGGGACTGACACTGAAAGACCTACAAATTTAACATTAAGTTTTTCTGCAGTAAACTCCTTTTCTGCCAACGTAGCAGTTGCAATGAACTCATCGTAAGATGATTCCTCGGTGACGGATTTTAAAGCTGTTGTCTTCTCTTCGTAAATGTTGTGACGATCCTAACAAATGCAAAGTATGATGAGAAACTGAACACTGCATCATTATGACAGAATAATATATCATGAATCATGGTCATGTAAACGTTACTAGATACATGATTTCCATTTTCCCAGTGCAAATTACCTCATGAGCAGATTTATCACCATGTGTTGACTTCCTAGTTTTCACCAAAGCCCTTCCCAAACTAGCATGGGCAGTTTTCCGGGTTCGTCCCATGTCGCTGACAGTTGATTTTCAGCGTGACCGATAACTAACCAACTGCAAACAAAAATTGAAAACAGGCATATTACCAAATCATCGACATGTGACATGGAAAGTCAAAGACACACAGCTTACATAATCAATAATGCTAACTGCCTAATCGCTTTACCTCCAATCTTTCCACTAATTCTCCGAAGTCAGAATCACTTATTGAACTTTCATACGAATTGCCACATGCAAATTACAATGCCTAAAACTAAAAGCACATACGCAGTTCCAAAAACGAAAATTTGTACACAACACGAACACACTGCACTCCTCGTCATGAGTTTTTTAACGTGGTTCTCGAAACACGCACGTTCATAAAAAGTCAATAGGGGTTTTGCGATACGGAAGATGTCTTGTTTTAGAAGGAAGACTCATAATTTAATGCATTTGTTTATTGTGAGAAAATCAAGAGAAGGCGCATTCAGGTGCAGATACACGAAAAGCATTGCTCGTACAAAAATATGAAGAAGGTATTTATTCTTACAGGAAGGTGTCAGATATCAGATGGTTTTACATGCATGTGCACAATTCATTGGGTTGTATTGTATTGTATTTTGTAGGTGATAGGTGAATAGGAGAGACCTATGGTCAATGGTAGCATTCGCGAATTCTAATTGCTCCTGCTTTGACAGTTAATTTTGGAAATTACGAATTTTGGCATATAGTGGAAACTTTTGTAGGTTAAATTATCCTTATTGTGATTGAAAGATTCAGTGTGCAGAGTTAAATTTCATACATCACATTTCAAGGAGTCTCGCTCGAGAAGTAGAAACTAATACTGGTGACTGGCTCTTGAGTTGGCTGGTGGGTGGCGGCTGATGACTGGATGGTTGTAAGCGAAGGTAGGATAACTATTATTGATTATTATGATTATGGTTGATGGTGTATGTTTATTTGCCTGTACTAGTTTGTCTGTATTAGTTAGATATGTGTGTATTGAGGTTTTGTTGCCCATTTAAATTTCCATTTTTATTGAAATTTTCCTTAGTATGGATTGAAAAATGGCAACAAATACAGAGGAAACCAGAGTGGCAGAAGACCACCTTCCCAAATTCACACTTGTAACCTATAGCAGAAGTGAAAAGAATGACTCATTGGAGCAGGATCAAACTGACATTGTAGCGTTTGAGGTGCATGAGATTGAGGGAGAGGAACTTCAGGAGGTTGGCAATGAGGATGAAGGTGGCGAGCAGCAACAACAAATCGAATTGAGAAAAGTTCACAACGCTTTCAGCGCTTTTGGTAAGCAAGTTTTTGTTTTCAGTATTGTTAGCATACATACATTTTAGTAAAAGTTAGGTTAGTTTAGTTACTTTTTCTTGATGCTATAACTCAATGACTCATTGTAATTACTTCACAGCACTTATTGCATGCCCAGAATGTGACACGTCTACTTGTATACGGCCTGTTCAAGAATGCTGTGGTCATGTCAAATGTCGCCCCTGCTTTATAACCAATGAAGACTGTTGCAGACAATGCATTGATCATGCTGTGGTGGAAACTATGGAACAAAATGATGAGGGCTGTGAGTTAATCCTTTTATTGCTATTTACATTTAACATGCAAAAA
Source organism: Orchesella villosa (assembly GCA_036850725.1). NCBI lineage: Eukaryota > Metazoa > Arthropoda > Collembola > Entomobryomorpha > Orchesellidae > Orchesella > Orchesella villosa. The sequence goes on along the minus strand of JAANSM010000212.1, from coordinate 8,448 downwards.
TTCGAAGAGTCGCAATTAGTCGAAATAGTACTTGCTTGGTTATGCCCCACCGACAGTGACAAGTCATTTAATTCGTGCGATACACTTATTTTTCATATTTAGGCGAAGAGTTGCATCCAGTGGGGAATAAAAAGCTAGATCAGCTAGATGTCTTGGAGTACAGCTACAATATCCGCACTGAAGGGGGTGACATTGAAACTATTGTACCTTCTGCTAATGAATACATTTTAGAACTTGAACAAGCTTCAGGGGGGAAATCAATTGCTTTGGTATCTTCTGAAACATTGAAGCAGCTTGGTATTAATCACGAGAGCGTAAATCTTGGATGCACTCAAATTGCTTCAATTTCTGAATCTCAAGTCACCCGTGAAACAACCATTTGCGAAGAGTCTACCTCTACTGAATCTCAATCTCACATCAGTGTTGACATTGGCACTGACTATGTAACACCACTAGTTTTGGAAGGGCAAGAAAAGCAACGTCGAGGGAAGTCCAAAAAACTATCGAAGCCTAAAGTCTCTGACCATATCATTACTTCGAGTAGCGATGAGCGGAAATATCATTGTACAAAATGTAATCAAGAATTCTCTAGAAAGAAGTACCATCATCAGTTCCACATGTATTGTAATCCTATAAATGGCAAGCGTCCGTTTTCATGTAAATATTGTGATAAAGAATTTGTGAGTTGCTCCCATTATGAATATCATGTTATGAGCAAACACACAAACGAAAAACCATTCAGGTGTGAGATTTGTTCGAATCAATTTTATACGAAGAAGAAGCTTGAGCGCCATATGAATTCGCACAATAGTACTCCCCATGTAATTCGTTCAAAGTTCTATCTCTGCGCTTACTGTAAAAAACGGTTTAATAACTTGTCGAATTGCAAGAAACACTTGCGCACACACACGGACGAGAAACCGTACAAGTGTGACACTTGTCAAAAATGTTTCCGTCAAAAAGGTTCCTTAGACGTACACATTCAAAATCATATAGGTAATCGCCCTCATAAATGTCCCGAACCTGGATGCGGTTTAGCCTTTTTTGCAAAGAAAGACTGTAAGCGTCACCACTTTTGTCATACCAATCATAAACCTTTTAAGTGCACGACGTGTTACCAGGAATTTCGTAGAAAGGATAACTTGGAACGACATCTTCGTACGAAACATGGTTTAGAGGAAGACGTGGTAAAGTTCTTTAGCAACAGGGCTGCAGAAATATACTACAATTCGCTAAATCAAAACAATAATTCTGATACAAACTCGCTTTCACTTGATGACCCTTTGCAAACCATGTCGACTGAAATGGATACCCTTGTGATTACGGGGTTGGAAGCCTAGTATGCAATGCCTTTGTTTTAAAAACGTTTGAAACAACATAAGCTTCTCATCGTCTCATTTCGCTGTATTATATTTTGTATGGTGTATCTTTAAATTATATATTCGTTTATTTTGTGTGTACAATGCGATGGTATGAAAATATTTTCCATGAATTGTTATGCATTCATGTGTAAACTTAACCACTACATAGTTTTAAAAACTAACTTTACTGAAGCCGAGATAGTATGTATGGACGAGTTTATCTACGTTTTGGAGTGATTCCCATTAGTGTGGGTGGGTTTAGCCGTAATATTAATTTCGTGTATGTAAAAATTAACGCATGTATTATTGACTTGTGACGACTTTGTATTTTAATGTAAGCAAAGGAAATCGAGTTCGTTTATTATTAAAGTTGAAATAAACTTAAATATTAACAATTTCTAGCTTATCTGCGACGTTTGGGGAGAATTGTTAGCCTGCATCAGGATATTCATAAGCATGTAAGAAGAAGAAGCTACACATGTAAGGAAAATAAATAACACTGACATTCACGCTCCTCAGCTTTAGAGCTGAACCAAGTTAGGAGGTATCATAGAAAGTATCGGGCCATCCTCCATGAAGCCAGCAACTTCCTGTGGCATTACAGAGCCTTCTTCTATTGTTGTGCATGGTCTACACATACAGTCCACTGGTGCCTTTGTAACAACCTGTTTGCATACGAAAACGAGGATTTCGAAAAAAGATATAGAATATAACTGTCAGCAATCCTTGGCTGATATGTGATCATTAAATTTGATCATATTTTTTTTCACCCACTTTCTGATTCTTTGGCGAGCCAGGTGGTGCCTTGGGGCAACTTAAGGTAACTGTTGCTTCCCGTTCTCCACTTTCTTGGCAACACATGCACGAGCGTTCTGTCTGCCACATTTTCGATCCCGATACCTAGAAAGATATATTTAAACGAACAATAATTAACAGCTTATCATGGATGTAGCAATGGAAAATGTTGACTACGTTGCGTACTAACCTGAACGTATGATGTACATTTGCCAACGCATGCAAATGAAGGAATCGTCAGTGGGTTACAGCCTGGTGATTGCAAAACGTGGAGAACTGGCGTTATCCTGCAGTCTTCGCCATTCACCTTCAGCAGGTGCTGGTTCAATCCCACGAACCATAGCGAGACCAGGATAAGCCGTCTGAGAGATTGAACCAACCACATCTCTGCTTACATGTCTGACCCGAGATCTTCTGGGTACTGAATGTTTTCCTGTGCATTCCCTGTATTTATAAGACGAGGCTAAATCCAAAGATGAATATTTTGTAGCTAATCATGGCCAGTATAAAGTGTACCTCTTAAGTGGTTTTGAGCTGATGTTATTTCACAGCAGGTGTATTTAAGTGCATAAATACGTTTTCAATGTTCTGTGACTTCCTGGAGGGCCCGTCTCTGTAATGTGTCTATAAAACAAAAGGGATTATGATATATAATGTCGCAAACATTTACGTGGCAAATAGCTCGCTCCGCTGGGGTCCAGCCAAGTCCAGTGCTAACTTCTGGACATAGAGATAGGCTTAACAAGAAATCATATACTAATGTATAACCATAACCTATTGTACACGGTTTTGCTGGTTAGTCATTCATAAGTAATGAGTAGTAAATGGCAAAAACTGCATGAGGATCACCAGCGTGCTTTAGATACATCAGTCGACATCTATTCTATGCACTTTTAAAGTATGAATCATTAAGCAAACTCTGATTAAGATTTGAATCAGTAGACCGCATAGTACACCGACAGGCGACATGGATTATTTCATCAGTTATGAATTCAAACGTCTGATTTTCAAACTTCAAATGGAAAAATATTACATTTTCATTTCAATTTACATGAAAATCATGAAATACTACTGATTTGGTTTTGTTGTGCAAATAAATGAAGTTCTTCCTGTAGAAGTAAACAAAAACATAAAAAACCAAGTAAAGCATAATAAAATTGCGTTAGATTAAATTCAATATTGTATTGTGATTGTGATCGAAACCTAAAGTAGACCATACAAACCGCACTCAATGCAAACCGTTTTGAGTTTATGGAAAATTGGATTATCAATGGTGGGGTGTATGATGGCTAAATTGATTCGCATTTCCGTGTTCAAGTACTTAGACGAGACGAAGGTGTTGTAGCTGAGATTTAGAAAGTTGCATTTTTTAAGCAACGTGTGTGATTACAGTAGTATAGAAAAATTATGAGGTGTGAGATTATTGTGTACTTTATAGTTACTGTCATTTTTTTGACCTTTAAGGACTTGTGTATGCATATAATGCAACAGTTCATACAATTCAAAGTAAATGCATTATGCATCAGGAACAAAACCGTGCATAATTTATTAAATTCTTGAATTCTTCATTGATTTTAAATTGAAATCATCAATCAAGCTTGTTGTGATTGCATAATAAGCAATACGATATGTATCAAAAGCCTAATCTAAAGCGTGATTGAAATAATTCATTTATACGGAAAACAGTCTAATTTAAAAACTTCTCGATTGACTATTCATTAAAAATAATAAACCAGGATTACTTAAATACAAAGCTTGTTACAGTAATCCACAAAATTCCTTGCATAAAGGAAAATAATTACTTATATACGTCCGCCTATTTAACAGTCAACGGTGGCCATACTTGCTATTAATACAGTTCCTGATAATAGTAATAATTATTAATTATATTATGGCAACTTGACTCGTGGTATGAAATCGTAAAAAGTAATTCATATGGTGCTTGCTACACGTACGTCTTGTTAATAAACCTTGCTTTACCTTGCGCCTTGTTATTAACGTTTTGTACATCATGTTTTTAATAAAAATACATTCCACTATACAAGAATAATATGACACTACCACTAGTTCATGTAAACATTATATTAAAAAAGTATATTTTAATGAAATAATATTATTTAATGCCACCACATGCCAAGGGAGTAAGGAGTGCTATTTTGCGAGATGTATAAAATGTATTTATACTTGATGCAGGTACCGGTGGTGGCAACATCAGGGAATTTTATTGCAAGTAGTACTAGTAAACATTAAGCAGAGATATTAAAAGATGATAGCACAAAGGAAGGAAATCATAATCTACAAGAATTACTTATTAATTACGAGAAGACATGTGCACAATACACCAAAGATTAGGATTGCAGTAAACCTAAGAAAATAAGAAAGCTGACACAATGTGCATTTGTGATTATCTTCCTGCAGTTTTAAGCCATAGCGTTTATTGCATAGATAGACAAAGTTATTTCCTTCAAACAGCTATAACTAATCATGTGAAATTACGCTATTCGATTAGATATAAAACTTGTTGGAAGCTCTCCTATGCTAATAAAATCATTTATGACGAGTGTAATATAGTGCGTAGGGCAGAAAAATGGCCTTTCAATGACACGATTAATCGGAAAGTGTCAGCGAGATAAGATGCTATATACGAATTTTCTCTTACAATAATAGCGTTCAAACACAAAACAGTTATGGATGACTTATTACATAACATATAATGATTCACACTTTGGATAGGATTAATATCTTATTAATAATCTGTTGTCTGTGGGATAAAAGATTCACCATAAAAATGCCCAAATGACAAAAAACTAAGTAAGTGGTCAACGGAAGTCCATGAAGTAAACGACATTTCTCATACAATAAGAATTACTTTTATTCTTATACCACCTTCATTACATACATACATTCATTCCTTTGCTACGTACGGCATAGCTCTGTCAAACGGGTTCGAATTCATTTGATATACGTACAGTGGAGGATTTTTGATTATAAACATTGTACTGTTAAATATGAAATACAACTGAGAAACGATGCAAATATTTAAAGGTCTGCAAAAATAATGAGAACATGAAGGTCTTCTTGTCATGAGATTATTAACTATGAAGGCATGCAAAACAGAAAATGTCATCTGCTCACATTGGGCTAAAGAATAATAATTATTGTTCCCTAACTTCTCACTTTTTCACAATTGTGTTATATTAGTTATATATTATATACATCGGCATTCTTCTATTGACCATCATTGAAATATCATACAGTTGGATACATACTGCTATTTGACTAACGATCACAAAATCCGTTAGTCATTCTAAGAAATGCGTTATTAACTGCAGTCGACCATGCATACTTTTTCATATAAATTAAAAATACCAACTTGACCCTCAAATTTCCTGCCTATTTGTTGTATGTGTCTACCCAACGGTAATAAAAATTTGTCTTTCTTAAGTCTCAATTTAACGATCTAATTGGGATCCAAATGCACTGTACATCCTTTTGTGAAGGTCTGTCAAATGCAACTCCTTTGTCAATTTGGAATGTGATTGTAAGGTATCTAGTACGTTGTATGGGGCATCTTGAAACAAACCTGAAAAACTTACCTTCTCTCTGAAACTGTTCGACATAGCTTGGCATTATTTGCCAGAATACAATATTAATTCATGAAGTTTAATGTTTTCGTGTCAATCGTTTTCGAAATCCTCTTATTTCAAAACATCATTTAGGCATTTTCGAAATTCACCTTCTTGTTCACCAACCAAAGCATTCCATTTAAAATGCTCCAAAGGTAAGCGACACAGGTTTATCTTTATCTGTTAGAAAAAAGGATGTACTACAACCACATGCGTGTTCTAACCTCTTTATGATTGATGCGTACTAGTTATTAACTTCTGTGTCATCAAATCTAAGATCTAAAATCGAAGCCTCCTTTTTAAACTTGTTGTAGTACAAGACATATGTCTATAGGTAAGTCAGTCTCACAGTCTCAAATCATCAACCGTAAAGCAAAGAATTTGACACTGCACTTAGTGGTGGGCTAAATAAATGTTTTTAAGCGCACGTTTAATATACGGTATAATAACATCATAATATCATATATATTATTCAGTACATATGATGGATATGATGATGATGAAACGGAATTCTGAAGTCAGATCTCTGTTGAATTCTTGAGTTTTTGACGAGCTAAGATTGTTAGTGGTCAAATCAATTCGCTCGTGCACTTGCCATGAGTTCTAGAGTACTACACTATGTTCATTGTTAATTGTGTTCACATTAAAACATCATAGGAGGTAGGTTATACATTCTAACTTTTAAGTGTCTTGTTCTACTTGCCCTTACAAAACCAATGATATATCGCTAAACTAGCAATCATACTTTCATGTGGTTTTTGAAGCTATTTTGAACCGCTTAACTAGGTTAATAATTTACACAACATAATTATTATGGTTTCCGTCGGAAATCCGACCATGTGTTCTTGTTTGGCTAAAATGATTCTCAAGTTGCAAATTCTTCTTCTTGTTACTAAAGTATTTGGCAGACCAACATAGATAAGTGCGTGCAATATCACTCAATATTGTTTTCTTGGGGCTATTCAGTATAAAGTATTTTTGATTTTATAAGCTATTCTGATCATCATTATGTTCGTTAGACAGTGCACTGTTTTCTTTCGATTTCAAATGATCGGAAAGCATGAAGCCAACAATGCGTAAAGAGACATATGATTTGATGAGCATTCCAATGGGAAGTAGTGCGTAGCAGGTGTAGTGAAACCTTTTTATACTTTTAGTAATATACGTTTAAATCACAAAGAAATATGCATATAGACATGATACTTTTTCGAAAATACGATTTCAAAACCATTATTCATGATCATCATGAGACGAATCCAATTAATTCACATTTCGCTTCGAGGCTTCGGAAAGTTAAGGAGTTTGGAGAGTCTTCTAAAGTCAAAATTTTGGTGTGCCACCGTTGCGAACTTTTTAAAAGGATTTCAGACTGTCACTCGTTCCTTTGACTGAACTGATTACATATTATATCTTTATCTTTACTGTAAGGTAAGTAAGTGAGCAGTTAACTGAAAATGAAATGGTTTGAGAAAAGAATTTCAAGGCGCAATGCTATTTATGTATTCTACTATCAGTTTACCAAAATATAATTCCATCTACTTATCTACTATCAACTATACATACATACATAAGGCTCAACTTAACTTAAGTTATGTGTATATCTAAAAACACGACATCAAAATGATACTTTATGGAAAGTGCTTTCGCGTCCATAAGAACCTACATTGATGAGCCTTAATTTCGGCCTTTGGGAGAAAATTGCATGCACCTGCACCAAACTAGCATGTCCAAGTGTGTATAACTGCTATAGGTATATAATGGTAACTCAGTACCTTTCAATAAGCGCAAGAAACTCTACACGAAACGTGAGCATATTTTTAGCTGATGCTAAAAAAGAGTGACTTAATTAATCAACAAATATATACTTGAGCATGTTTACGATTGCAGTATTTTAAGTGGAACCCCAAAATGAATACAACTTGTAATTATGAGATGTGTATGGTAATCACTTATGGTTGGCATATACACATGCATGCATCTTACTTGTATGTATGCCCGTGGCAGAAATAGTAGTCATTTAATTTAAGTTTACTTTCGTTGTTCATTTATTATAGGCTAAATTAAACCCTGTTTTAAGTTCAATGTGCATGTCAACTTAAAACAACAGCCATTATCATTTTGATTACTAACTCCACAACCAAAATTAATATTATGAGCCGCATACATGATAAGGGTGGTAATATCAATGATTTTTATGAGTTGAATTGTCACTTACCTAAACTCAAAAAATGCATTTTGTACAACAATGAGGATTATTGAAGTTGGTGTTTATTTGTGTCGAAACGTTTTGAACAAAAATGCAGAAAATAGAACAGTACGTGCCACCATCGCAATTACAGAAAAATGATACTTAAAGACACATGCATTTTTCAGCATGAGCTCACAGTGTTTTGTGGTTTTCAAATCGGAATAACGCTACTATAAAAGTTAACTGCTAGGTTTTGTATTCATGCGTTTTTATCAAAAAGTGTGAAGTGTTATATTTGTATGTTACTTAATTCTAACTTAACTTGAGGGCTGCATAGAACATCTTATAGTTTTCAGGTGACCGTAGCCATATCATATTAATTTCTTGTAGAGTTTGTAACTGTCAACGGAAGAGCTTTTGTATGTTTACACCCATAAAATTGGGGGATGAAATATATGAATTTCTTTGGTTTTTTCAA